>JACGDI010002672.1:1380163-1448256 GCA_014898725.1 Jacaranda copaia | reverse complement strand
ACAAGCAACTAAAGAACTCATTCTTTAATGCCTTCAATCTCCCATTTGATGTAGAACAATCAAATCCTTCACTATCCAAAAATGGGAATTGAAATATTGTTCTTAACAATATATGGTACTATATGACAAAGGTCTAATACAAGTACGGAGTTCTCTAATTCTAACTTATTGTACACCTTTGGCTTCTAACACAACTCTTGCTCCTTAGCCAAGGCAATGAATCATGTCCATATCACTTAATTCTATTCTTCTTTCCATTCTTTTGTAACGACTTACAAAGAAAAGAACCATATGCGATATCATATACCCATGAGGAAGAATTCATTTTAAATGCACCTTAACAAAATATATACCCTTCTTAGGGGTTGCAAGGTATTCCTTGCAATAGTGCTTCCAATGGCCTATTTTGCTCAAATAGAAACAAATAATATCCACTATTTCCTCTATAATCTTCTTAACTCCTCCAGATGCCTTAGATAGTTATTTTCCCATAGAGGTAGAACATTTTTTCCTTTTTACCTCCCTTTCTACGACCCCTAGGGCCCATAAACTTGGATGATGAAACAAGTGTCAAAGGTTTGCCCTTATCGTGGTAGTCTCTTTTTAGATCAACTCTTTGATCAATAAAACTTGGAAAGGATGTTAGGATCAAATCCACATGGAGATCATTGTCTATCACTACGTCTAAGTTGAAAAGCTTCTCCAAGCTTAATCATCTTGAGACTGTAGTTGATGACATGACTTACCATTCATCCTAGCTTGAAAAAGTTTCCTTTAACAACATGAACTTCTCATACTTCGTTTGCTTTACAACTTTTTGTAAACTTTAATCAGGTACAATTCATGTCTCCATAAGACTTTTAAAGTTTGTAGATGCCATCATGAGACTAAGGGCTAGGACAATCCTAAGCCCAATTCATGAATTTTTCACGTGTCTCTAGATCTACATTAATTTTAAAGGGATTAGGAGTACCATGATATAAGACCTATTCAGCTTATAGAAATCTAGAATGATTTTTGAGGTTAAGTCAACTGCAAAAGTTTGGCTCGATTGGTTTATTGGTTTCCAAAATAACATTGAGTAAAATTTTAACAATTATTGAGATTTCAAAAATCCTCAAAGGCAAAAAAGAGAATATGAGCATGTGATTGAATTTGATATTAAAACATGTTTATGGTCTTTCAAATATGTTTTTCTCCCATGATTTTATCAAATCCTTCACCCTTAAGAAGAATTCAAGAACTCACATTTCTTAGTAAGAATCAAGACCCCAATGATTGAGTGCCATCCACGAGCAATCGAAGGGTAAGCAACTTTTGCTAATTGCATCCCATGCAACTCTTGATATATTTTCCTCACTTTTCATATAAACCCACGCAACTGTGCGCCATCTATAGTACTAAGCATTAAGTCAAACCCACCAATCAAACTTTATCTTAAGATGGCCTCACAACATCCCCTCTAACCGAGTGCCAATGCGTGAGGGTTCCCAAGTCAAAGATGCATCTTATGCTAAGTGTATGCTCACAGCTTTCCTCTGAAGTGTGATCCCTGTGACTGAGTGCCATTACATAAAATCGGTAGCATCATCATGGCATACACTATTGGTGGAAGGCTTGAATTAATTAAAACTCTTTTAATTTGTATTCATTTTGACTTAATATTTGAAAATACTTAGACGTTTTAAGTAGAAGAATTTTCCTTGCAAAGATCTCATCATTTTATCTTCTTATTTAGATTCTCTATATTCTAATAATGCATCTCATATAGTAATAGGATATGAAAAATGTAAATAAGTAAAACGCCTAGCATGCTTCTAGGGTGGAATGACCATGAGCTTAACCAAGTGATGCACTTAGAACTATGGGTGCATCACTTCAACTGATTTTAAGTTGGTTGAATTAAACAAAACTATTATATGAGTGTATCCTACACATTCATAGGTCTTCAATTAGCCTATATGCCTCCATTGGATTCCTTTCTCCATGCAACATTTACATGAAATGAAAATCCTCACACCTGGTGGTTCTACTCTCATAACCTTTACAAGATACAACAAATGGCATGCAAGCCCCATTTAATACAACATATTTCAACAGCTTTGAAATAAATAAAATCAATTTAAAAGGCTCATGATTATGCCCATTCATTCATCATTCATTTGATAGTTAAATGAACAATAGATAAATCTAGAATTAACAATTAATTCCAAAAATTAAATGCTTATCTCATAAACAAATGATTGGACAAGCATAACTCTTATGCCACAAGTTGGAGATCAACTTTGACAAGTTTTAAGAAGCAACAAAAATGTCAAACATCATTTTGAGGACTTGCACAACATTTGTGCATCCATAACATATGATTTAATATTATTTTTAGCCACTTAAGGAGCAAAAAGAATGGCTCAAAACCTGCCCAACCATCAACTGGTGTCTGCTAGCCAAGCTGAGCATGCCACTGGGCAGCCACTGCCCTGGCAGCTTGCTTAAAGCTAGCCGACAGCCCCTGTCTTAAGGTCAAAGGTTAGTCAAGCCAATTTTTAGCTCAACTTTTGTGCACCAAAAATTATAGAACATATCCTAAAAATTAAATCAAACATTATGGACCAATTTCCAGATCTGAAACTCATTTCAAAGTAGAAAATTAAAGTGCTCAATCATGCTTTAAAAATGAATTCTAAGTGAGAATCAAATTCTCCAAAAATCTCCAACCAAACTCCAATCCAATTGTATCCAAAAATGACCAAAACTATTTCAATCATAATTTAACATGCTATATCATCATGTAACATCTATTAATTCCAAATCAACATTCAACATTAATCACTATGAATTAAAACATACTAACTACATGAATTAACACTTAATTCACATAATAGCATGCTTTTAATTCATCAATCAAGAAGCCACATACAAATCAACCAAATTATCTAATCCATCACATGAATCAATCAACCAAGTAATATCCAAATCTAAGCATGATTATTGTTCCGATACCACCAGAAAGCAAGATAGGCACTAGGATTTAAAATCAAAATTTCAAAACATAAAATAACTAGTGCCTACAAGAAAAATAAGAATGTTATCATGCCTTGGATTCAAATTTAGATAGAGGATTACCTTGATAAACAAATCTAAGATGAAACTAGTGAACACTTCATCGGTTCTAGAATCTGCCTGCTCACAGCACAACGAAAGAATTGCAACAATCACCCTACCAAATCACCTCTAAAAATTCTGAAAATATTACTAGAGATAGAAAAAACCTTGGAGAATCTCCATGCAAATATTCAGATAGATTGGCCATCTGGATCGTCCTATAGAAAATTGCAAAGTTGGACCTCGCATAGAGAGCTCTTCAGAAATAGAGCAAGGCACACATCTTGCCCCTACTGAAATAGTCCACACACCAATGAGAATTCCTAATTCTCTAGTTCATGAGTTGGAATACAACCATAGAATTTATGGTAGAGGCTGAATTTGGGGTAAGAAGATGAAGAAAGAAGTTTAGCCTTTAACACATGAAATGCTAGCTTGCAAATGTTTTGGAGGAAAATGAAGAATCTAATTCTTCACACCATTGGTCATATGCACAACCTCCTCTCTTTATATTTATATATAGAGGCTGAAAATGTGTGATGCCAAGTTGGCAACACACAATACATGAAGAGGGCCATCGTTGGAGCCCTATCTTGAAGTCCTTTGAGATCTTTGGGATTCATATCTATGGTTGATTAAGTTTGAGAACTATTTTAGTATTTTTACCCAAATAAGCCTTCCAATGTTTAGCCCACCAATCTGTATATTCCTTCATGACCAAGGTAATGATAGGGCACTACTTGGTACAATTAACTTAGAAGATGTACCCAACAAACTACAAGGCTACCAAAGTCAAACAAGTTCAACCAACTCACATGTAAGAATTTCCCTCTTTATGTAGCTAGGAATATCTTGACAAAAACCATGTCGTTGGCTGAATCAATGAGGACTATAAGTTTCAACAATACATATTACCCACTCCAAAATATTAAGTAGCTAGACCGCAGAGCCACAAAAAGATCTTTGTAGGTATTGGATATGCCCACAACATATTGTCCATTTCATGGAAACATGCAATAATGTAAGGACTGATGGTGACCTCATCGTATAACAATTAGTGAGATCACTCAAGGGAAATGCATTTGATTGGTACATTAACTTGGAACTAAAAATTATTGACAATTAGGCAAAAATAGAGAGAGAATTTTTGAACTACTTTTACAGCACTCATCGCATTATGAGCATGATTTGAGCTTACCAATGCAAAAGGGTAAAAGGATGAGCCAGTCCTTGACCATATCAACTATTGGCATGCATTAAGCTTGAATTGCAATGATAGATTATTTAAAATTTTAGCAATAAAGATGTGCATCCAGGGGATGCATCAGGGGCTTCTTTATATCCTCAAAGGAATCATGCCACAACGCTTTGAGGAATTGGCAACTCATGCTCAAGACATGGAATTAAGCATTGCAAATCATAAACCCACTTTTTTGGTGGATGATCAAAAGAAAAAGAGAAAAGACTTGAAAAGGAATAAGAATTCTACAAAAAATACTGTGAAAAAGTCCATTGCAAATAAAATAGCATTTGTCAAGATTTCTACAAACAGTAATAAAGAAGAAAAACCTAATCAACTTGTGCCAACCAAAAGGTGTCAACTTATGTTGAAAGAGTTTTAGGAAAAAGAGTACTTTTTCCTTGACTCTGACGTCTTGCAAATCTTTGATAAGTTATTAGCAAAGTAGATGATCAAGTCACCCAAGCTGAAATATCCTAACGAAGTTGGGAACATGAATAACTTAAAATAATATAAGTATCATCAAGTTATTAGCCATCTTACAAAAAAAAATTTTGTGATTAAAGAGAAAATCATGATGTTAGCAAAAGATGGAAAAATCATCCTTGATATTGAAGAAACTGCAGATACAAATGTTGCTAGTATTTTAGCTATTACAAATGCCATCTGCAACCAGAAAAATGTTCTTTCCTCACTATGGAGACATCAAGGATGCTTCAATTTGGAAGTATAGATCTTGTTCTATTTGAAGCTTTGACATGCTGACGAAGGTAAAGGTAGTGTGCTCACCAACTTTATCTATCATTCTTAAAGAAACAACATCTCACTAAGTACCCTCAACCAAAGTTAACAAGAGATATGAAATCTTCTTGTATTAAGCTAAGAAAATTGAGAAGAAGTCATTAGGATCCTATTACTCCAAAAGACTTTTTTCTTTTAAGATCTTTTGAGTAGAAGGTCAAAACGGCATTTAATGCATTTAGTGAAGTGTAGAGCAAAAATTTTGCTTTTTGTTGTGTGGTTATTGCATTTACAATAAATATTTGTTGCTGGGATCAAAGCCCCATAATCGGACACTTTTTGTTTTCTACATTTATGCAAGATTATAAACTCAACCGTAAACTTATTGATAAAGGGTCAGCGGTTAACATCATGCCAACTAAAGTTAACTATGAAATAATTAGGGATCACAGGTGAGCATTTATCTCACAACTGCTTGACCATTCAAGGTTTCAACTAGGGAGGCTAATGATACATTAGAATGATCCACCTAGACCTTAATATTGAAGAATTGAAAGCGAACACTCTATTTCATGTCATTGATGCAAGGACTTCTTACAACCTACCAGTAAGAAGACCATAGCTTCACAAAAGTAGAGTTGTTCTATCCACCCTTCATCAATATTCCAAGTATTTGAGGAATGGTGAGATAATAAAAGTCAATACTAATGTAAAGCTATTTATTGAGGTGGAATCATACTTTGTAGAAGCCAAATTATGTCTAGACCTTAGCTCAGTGCAGAAAACATTGCTATTAAAATATTTTGGTAATTATTCTATTGAGGAAAAGTATGTCCAACCTAGAGTCTAATAATCAAAAGCCTAAAATGTTGATTGCTCTTGAAATTATGACAAGTAAAGTCATTGAATCTAAAAGGACTCCCAATTTACCAATATTCTAGTGTACCCTTTAATCATGTCAGAAAGAATGATAGACGTTATTTGAAGTATACATTCCATCATTAAACATTAAAAGGGAACAAACAAGGAAGGTAGTATCTGATGACTACCAAGTTATGAGAAATGAGTTAATCATGCCTATCGTCGGCTTGAATTAGAAGGCCTCAGCTGAATTTTCTTCAAATGGAACTCAACATCAAACATTTCATGGGATGTTAGATCCAAAGGCCTATAGTCTGTTGGCTAAGTTTGGATATGAGTTCTCTCATCCATCTAAGCTAAGGGAGTTGAAACCTAAGTTGATCAAAGAAAAGATCTATAGTCTCAGCAAAGCACAACAAAATTTACAAAGCTAAGGGTTTCGTGTTCATCAACCAAGGAGTAACTTAGGATTTGCACCAACTAAGCTAATTAGAATATGTGTGGCAAGGAAAGATAAGTGCGTTAGTGTTCAACATATCATAGCTAAGAAAGATAGAAACAATGGAAGTGAAAAGTCAAAGATCATCGCATCTTTATATTCAATCGGCTGAGTACTCATGCGACCCATCTTTCTGTCTCTGAAAGACTTGGTCAGAATCTACCACTTCATAAAGAGACTACTACAAGCCATTATCCACAAGGTTTGGTCTTTAATCAACTTGGAAATAATATTATAAAAAAATCAAAGAAAAGAAATAACTATGATGAGACTAACATAATGGAGTTGAGAACTGAAGGTCAAACCGTTTGCTTATCTCAACAAAATAAAGCCAAATCCTTGGTCCTAATCATCATTATTGAAAAATCATTGAAGATGACACGACATACCTTGAGATATCCATCTAATGAAAATAAAAGACACAAGGAAGAAATAGGGATTATCCTAAGCTCTAATTATACAAGTGTTGTAGAAAAGCTAAGCCCCCAATATCTTGATGAGTTTAATAGATTGATGGTAGGTGGCTTTGGGCGAGCCACAAGCTATCCTAAGTAGAAAATGATACTTATCTCTATTGCGACAGCAAATGAAATTATGCAATAGAGGATTGCATTTCAAAAGGTAGACGACACAGACACTATACAATTTGATATTGAAAAAAATAATAAGTCGCACTCATGTCATCATGTTACTATTAATGAAGAGTATAACTCAAATATCTCTAAAGATGATATTTAAGAAGCCCATCCACAACCTGAAGATGGCAGATGGGTAACTGTTGTTAAACTTAAAGAATTTAATCTTTGCACAATAGAAAACCTACGACCTATATTTGTTAGTTCTTTATTGAGTCTTAAATAGGATGAACACTATTTCAAAACTTTAAGCGAGTATAGAGATGTCTTTGTTTGGAAATACAAAGAGATGTAGAGATTAGACTTGTGATACATCATCTTGGTATAAAGCATGAAGTGTGCCCAGTAAAGAAGTCGCAATGAATTCTTTACCCAGAACTTGTTTCTTGAGTTGAAATTGAAGTAAACTAGCTCATTGATATTGGCTTTATCAGAGAAGTCAATTATCCAATGTGAATATGTAGCATCATACCTGTTAAGAAGAAAAATGGCCAAATATGCTTAAACAAGGCATACCTAAAAGATAATTTATCATTACCTATCATTGAGCTCATGGTCAATGCAACTACTTTTCATGAAGCTTTATCTTTTATGGATGGATCCTCAGGATACGACCAAATCAAAATATCACAATAAGATGAGTAATATATGGTTTTTCGCACTCCAAAGGGAATCTACTATTATGAAGTGATTCCTTTAGGCTTAAAGAATATAGGTGCCACCTAACAATATGCCATGCAAAATAAATTCAATAACATATTACACCAAAAGGTTGAATGCTATGTGGATGATTTGGTTGTTAAAACTAAAAAAGAAGCGATGACTTGGCAGTTCTTCAGGTGGTATTCAATTGATTAAGAAAATAAAACTTGAAAATGTATCCCTGTGTATTTGATGTTACATCAGGCTAGATTCTTAGCTTTATAGTCGGTCATCAATCTCGCAAAGATAGATGCTATCCAAAAGATACCTACACCAAGGAACTTAAATGAACTGTGAGCTTGCACGATAGTCTTGCATTCATAAAAAGGTTCATATCAAACCTTGCTAAAAAGTGCCTACCATTCAATCATTTTATGCAGAAAGATGCCGCTTTCAAATGCGATGAAGGATGCTAAAATGCTTTTGAAAGTATAAAAAGGCACATCTTGAATCCACCAGTGTTGGGAGCTCTTGCACCTAGAAGCCACTAATATTATACATTACAACATAAGAAAGGTCAATTGGTGTTCTTAAGGCTCAAGAAAATAAAAAGGGCAAACAAAAGGCATTATATTACCTAAGCGGATCCCTAATTGGAAATGAGCTTAAATATTCCCCTATTGAGAAAATTTGCTTAGCATTATTCTATGCCATTAAGAAGTTAAATCACTATTTTGAAGCATACTCCATATGACTCATCTCTCATACCGATCCAGTCAAGTTTGTTATGTTAAGACTTGTGCACTTTGGGAGACTAGCAAAGTGGTCTATCATATTCAACCAATACGAGATCACTTATGTGCCATAAAAAGCTATTAAAAGGCAACTTGAAAGGTTCAGATTTCTTTATTAGACTGGCTAATTGAATAGCAATTCGAAGACCTATGAGGAAACTATGTTGGACATAGACTTAAGATGTTAGCTTGAAGCCATGAAATCTGAAATGGACTCTACGTACTCCAACAAAGTATAGACTTTGGTAGATCTATTAGAGGGAATAATTCCCATTGGTTACAAATGGATCTATAAGCAAAAGCTATGAGTCAATGGAAAGGTAATGACCTTTAAGGCGCAACTAGTGATAAAAAGTTATACTTAAAAACTTAGTATTAATTTTGAGGAAACCTTTTCACCAATCACAATACCTAAGTCAATTCAAATTCTACTTGCCATAGCCACGTATAATGACTATGAGATATGATAGATGGATATAAAAATCATTTTCCTCAATGAAAATATTGAAGAAGAAAATTATGTGGTGCAACCACAAGATTTTACATCCAATGCGAGTGAGTAAAAGGTTTGCAAACTCGAGAGATACATTTATGGACTCAAATTGGTGTCCTAAACTTACAACATACATTTTTGATAATATAGTCAAATCATTTGGCTTTGTTAAAAAGGTGTATAAACCTTATCTGTATGAAGGCTAGTGGGACTAGTATATAGTTTATTGGGCTTTATGTCAATGACATTTTTCTTATTAAGAATGGGAAAGAAATGTTAGAGTGCACTAAACTGTGGCTATCTACACAATTCTCTATGAAGGATTTAGGAAAAGCATTATGTGTATTAGGAATACATATCTATAAGATAGATCGATGAGGATGTTGGGGCTTTTCCAAACACTGTATATTGACAAGATACTAAAGAAATTTAGTATCGAAGAATCCAAGAGGGGGATTCCTCCCTTTGGGATATGGTCTTTATCTCTTCAAGTCTAAAGCCCCTTAAAGTGATGATGAGAGACATAGAATGTCTCACAAACCATATCCCTTTGCCATAGAAAGCATAATGTATATAGTTCAATGTACATGACTGCATGTGACACACTCACTAAGCATTACAAGTAGGTTCCAATCCGATCCCGATGAATGTCACTAGAAGGTCGTTAAAACAATCCTTAAGTACTTGAAAAGCACTAAAAACGTATTTTTGATATCAGAATAGAGAATTAAAACTTGCAGAGTTTTTGGATTTTAGTTTTCAATTTGATGTAGATGACTTAAAATCTACTTTTGAATTAGTATTTTACTTTAATGATAGCAGGCGTGTCGGAAGAGTTCTAAAAAAACACCACAACATATAGATAACCACTGAGGTGAAATACATTGTGATCTTGGAAACCACAAAAGAAGGTGATCAGATAAAAACTTTATCCAAACATTGGATGTAGTGCCTAGCATGTATGAGCCTAATATTATCTTCGAAAAAAAATTTAGGAATTAAGCCAAGATCTCATCAATGATCTAAATATAGTAAATAAATTATCATTTGATATATGATATCAATTGATAGAGACGACAACTAAGTGGATAAAATTACCTCAGAAGAGAATATAGCAGAACTACTATCTAAACCCCTAAAAGCTAAGGACCTTTGAAGGACTTCTTATGAAGATAGGTCACAAAGCTACGAGGAATTAGCTCTATGGGAGATTGTTATAATAGTGCCCAACAAACCAATAGGATTAGCCTTGTAAACTATTTCACTTGTGGTACAATCTTGAGTGAATGATATTCTTTATATGGCCATCTTCTTTTTATGCTCTATATTACTTCACTAGCATCTGTATGAAACTCTTAGATCACATTAGACTATGGGACTTAGATAATTCATTAGGTGGTGATCATGGAATAATTTTACACAGTTATGATATTAAATTTTTCAAGCCATATGATCTTATGAGATAGGGCATCTAATATCTGAATAAACTTTCACTAATGATGCATAAATTCAAGAGTTGGGCATTGCTCCATTCTATAAGCAACTGTATGAGATACGGGTGCATATTAGTGGGTGCTTATTAGAGAATAAGGCACTAAAGACCTACCGAAGAATCCACTAAATAGCTAAAGTCGCAAGTTCTTCAGCTCATGCCAGTGCATATTATTAGTCCTTTAACCTAAAGATCTACTGTAACTTTATGTTCAGTCCTTATGCTTTAACTTATCCTTGATCACCTAGTGGGACGTTGGGTTAAGTTTGGGTATAAGCTACTTAGAATAGAGGTTTGTGAGATCCAAGATGAAATCCGACTCCTCACTTTTGTGAAGGGTAAGTACATCTTCTATGCATGCTATAATGATTGATTCGCAGAACTCCTTGTACAAGGTGATGTGATAATTTCAAAAAGGAATTTTTCAAATATGAGGTCACATAATGGAATCAAATATTGATAATAGGGCATAGTATTGAGACTATTAATGAGCCGACAAATATCTTACCCTAAACCTCTTTCAAGAGATAAGAGATGGAAAGATCATATTTACATGATATGCATAAAGCTACAAAGGTTCTCCAAAAACTCATTTTGGCCAATTAGTTGGGCTCTATGAACTTGAGGTTGGACTTTGATCATGAAGATTAGGTACTCTTTAATTAATGAAACTGATTAAATCGAATTGATTAGTTTAAAAGATGTTTTAAACTAAAGCAAATATCATATATTCAAAAGTCACAAAGAGTTTTGAGCCCACATCCAATGAATGGTAGAACCTATTGGGTCACACACAGAAGCTAATTAACTTCCAAACTTGATAGAGCAATTTTCTAAGTGTTTGAAAATACCTCCTTGGTGACTGATTTTCAAAGTGCACAATTTGACGGTCAATCTTGTCTTGATTAATTTAAGTGTTAAATTAATTAATATTTAAGGAGATAAATTAGACCAACAGTGAAGGAGTTAATTAATTGGTGCTAAGGTGACCATCAATTGGTCAAGCTTAAGAGTTAAGCTTGTTTGGTTTAAGAGTCAAATCAAAAGTTAATTAATTAAATTAAAGTATTTAATTTAATTAAAGGGAAGAATACTCTCTAGAGGAAAATTTTAAATGAAATGTACATTTGAATTAGCATCTTAATTAATTTGGAATTAGATTCCAAATGAAATTAAAATGCACATAAAATTCAAGTTAGACTTGAATTTAAATTTGCCACCTTGGCACATTTAGTTGGCCACCCACCTTGAGGAAGGTGTGATGCCAACTTGCATCACACCTTCCACCCTCTATATATAGATATAAAAGGTGTGTGGATTAGCAATATATAACAATTGGTGTGAAGAATAAGATTCTTTGCATTTTTTGTCCAAAATCACTCACACACTCTCTCTCTCTCTCTCTCTCCATGCATTGCATCATGTGTTGAAGTGCTGCATTTGTTCTTCTTCCCTACCTAAAAATTGGACTCCTCCATCATATTTATTCTCTCTTATTCCATCTTATAGTCAAGAGAAATTGGAAGATTCAATTAGTGTGTACATCATAACAATAGAGGCAAAGCATTTGATTTGCTAGTTTTGGAGATCAACTTGTATAGAGCACCAATTTGGATATTTTTCTAGGAGATATCCAAATTCGTTTTTGATCCATATTTCTCATGGTTTCTTCCTCATTGTGTGGAGGTGTCCCAGATTTATTTCATGATTTTTGGAGCATCCTAACTGAGGCAAAAGCTGCTCTCTCTCTATTGTGCCAATTTCTAGAATTGTGAAGTGTTCACAATTTCTTCCTTGTTTTTGAGATACAAAAGGTATTTCTCCTTCAAAATCTAGATCTATACCATGTTTATATCTTTGGTTGCTTAAGTAGCCTAGTTAATTTTAGCTTTTGAAGTTTTAATTATTGGATACTAGTGCTACTCTTGCCTTCAAATTGGAGGAGTCCATTGATTAATTATTTAAGGTATGGAAAGTTGCCAAATGTTCCTCACCATAAAATGGAAGTATGAAAGAGAATGTGTCATTTTATTATATACAAAGATACTTTGTATCGTCGATCTTTTGAGGTTAATTACCAACATTACTTAAGTGGTAAAGAAGCAATGAAAGCCATGACTAAAGCATATTTTGGGGTCTGTGGTATTCACCAATCTGATCTTAAGCTCCAATTTCAGATCAAAAGGATAGGTTACTATTGGCCAATAATGGCAAAAAATTATTTGGAATATGCGAAGAGGTATGAAGCTTGCCAACTATATGCAAATTTCATACACTAGCCTCTAGAGCCCCTACATCCTACTGTTGCTTCATAGCCATTTGACATTTTAGGTCTTGATGTTGTAGGACCTATTACTTCAAAGTCATCTATTAGTTATGCTTATATATTGGTAGCTATTGATTATTTCTCAAAATGGGTGGAGGCAATTCTTCTCAGAGAGGTAAAGAAGGAAATAAAGGTCGCGTTCATTCGTTCGAACCTTATTTTTTGATATAGGGTCCCTCACTACATTATTACTAACAATACGAAGCCATTCTATAACAAGTTGGTGGATAAATTATGTGCACAATTTGGTTTCAAATAGTAGAACTCCTCGATGTATAATGTAGCGGCAAATGGTTTGGTTGAAGTATTCAATAAAACCCTATGTGACCTCTTGAAAAAGTGGTGTCGAAGTCAAACTTAAAGAGATTAGCACAAGAAAATTGGAGAAGCATTGTGGGCATATAGAATGACACATTGAACCATTGCTTAGGCCACTCCATATTTTTTGGTGTACACAATTGAAGCTGTTCTCTCCCTTGAAAGTCAGAAACTTTCACTCCATATCACAATTTAAGAAGGACTCACCACCGAAGATAATGCTCATCTTATACTTGAAAAATTGGAAACATTAGATGAGAAAAGGCTTGAAACTCAACAACTTAAGTGCTACCAAGTTCACATGACGAGAGCTTTCAACAAGAAAGTCTACCCTCCATCATTTCAAGTTGTAGATCTAGTCAGTGAGGAGGCCGATTACTATCACTAAGCGAATAGGAAACAAGTTTATATCAAAGTGGGGTAGCCCTTATGTGGTGAAAGAAGTTTACACAAATGGTTCCTATAAATTGGTAGACAAAGATGGACTGCGCACTAGCCCTATAAATGGAAACTTTTTGAAGCACTATTATCCATGAAGATGTATGCTCCTTAACGCACAAGCCTAAACTATATGTTACTCCTAACTCGCATGAGTATAAATTTTGTATGGTACCCACTAATGGTAGTGTATGTGGATAAACTACTATCCTACTTCACTGAAAGTATTTCATGTGGCTAAAATATAGAAATACTTCACCTCATCTAGGGTGGCTAAGCTATGAATACTACTGGCCCATATGAGTATAAATTGTGTACCCTCCCTCAAAACCAAAAAAAAAAAATCTTTAAACTATGTGATAACTTGATCTCCTTGATAAGGTATATAGGTAGCTTAGAATTTATTTTCTTAGCTCAATCACATCTTTAAATAAGTTTGGTTTATCCTAAAGATAGTCAATTTGTTTATAAGTTTAAGCCAGTTCATCTAATCATTCGATTATTGAAAGCATGTGCTTGATCTTTGATTAGTTGGTGTTAATGTGAAAAGTGCAGAAAATAAAGAAAAATAATTTTTTTTAAAAAAAGAGGAAGCAAAAGATTGATGAAAAGAAAAGAACTTTTATTACATATGAAAATAAATGTTCTTTCACATCAATTAAAAAAAGAAAGAAAGAGTGCTAAGAAGCTAATTGCTTAAGCAAACAATTCATAGGCCACAAAATTATGGCGAGATTTTTCAAGTAATGCTTCCATCCTCTTTGAAGCTTCAACCTCTTTGTTAGTCAAAAATAAATGCTCTCAAGTTTCGAGACTTCTTTCCTCTTGGTGGCTACTTCTTTTTGAATGGTGGATAAATTTTCTTTAGCTTTATAGAGTGATAAGCCCGTAAACTCTTTTTTGTTGCTCAACTTAGCAAGTCGCGCCCTAAATTCTTCTTGCCACTTAGTGATTTGGAGATGTTTAAAAAGAAGTGCATTCTCATGAGCCACTTGTGTTTCTTTTTGGATGGAGTCCAACTTGACTTTTGCATAGTTGGAAGTGCCCTTGGAGAAAGACTTTAGATAACTGTCCAAAGATGATGTATCTTTCATATATGTCCTCATCTCCACAATCAAATCATCAATCGCTAACTTTATCCCTAAAAGTTGCTTGAATGAAGTTTTCATAATCTTCTGACATATTTGTTCCCAATAAAATTTGTTCAATATCTACTCACCTTTAGTTTTTATAATTGTGGGGAAAAATTCAGAAAGTTCAACACATTAGAATAGCAAAGATGGAACTTCAAATGCCTTAGGTTTCTTAGGCACATTCTCCTCAACAGGTAACTCCTTTGTAATTAAAATAGGCAATATCATTTGGATACTTGCAAAAGGTCTCAAGTTTATAAAGAGAAATAATTGATGCATTCATACCAAAATGATGGGAAGTAGTGTTTCTCTGTATAAGCTAAAAGGATTGACTTCGTTTATTGAACCCATACTACATTCAAAAATGATGAAAATTTCTTTTTGAAAGCCTACAAGCTGGAAAGAATAAAAAAAGATATATAAGATGGGTAAAGGAGAATGGTAATGTAAATGAATAAAAAATGACAATAATAATGAGAGTATGTATGTATTCTGCTAATTTCTGTAAAAGTAATGAAGAACTTAGAGCATCTGCAAAAAACATTGAATTAACACTAATCTTGTCCAAGTCAAGAACCTTCAATCTCTTTTTAAACTAGTATTAGTTGCTAGATTCATCATTTGAAAGTGACAAGGTAGAAATCACTTCATTTCCTTCGATTGGACTAGTTGTAAGGACAAGCTTAGGAGTCATGTTTTCAAGTAGAGTGCGTTGTTTCTTGGGAGGCACTTCTATTGATTCCATGCCAACAACTGAATCTCGAAGAGATAGAGCAACTTCGCCATTGTTGGAGCCCTATCTTGAAGTCCTTTGAGATCTTTGGGATTCATATCTATGGTTGATTAAGTTTGAGAACAATTTTATTTTTTTTTCCCAAATAAGCCTTCCAATGTTTAGCCCACCAATCTGCATATTCCTTTATGACCAAAGGCAATGATGAGGTACTACTTGGTACGATTAGCTTAGAAGATGTACCCAACAAACTACAAGGCTACCAAAGTCAAACAAGTTCAACCAACTCACATGTAAAAATTTCCCTCTTTATGTAGCTAGGAGTATCTTGACAAAAACCATGTCGTCGACTGAATCAATGAGGACTATAAGTTTCAACAATACATATTACCCCACTCCAAAATATTAAGTAACTAGACCACAGAGCCACAAAAGTTCTTTGTAGGTATTGGATATGCCCACATCATTTATTACTGAGATTTGCTTTAATGTGTGCAAGTTTTGAAGCCTTGTGGGATTAATTTATGGAATAATCCGCATGCCTTTGCAAGTTTAATGTGTTTGTCCACATTCTCTCCTGCATATTTCACTATTTGAGATCTAATTGGTTCAAGTTTAGATGGAAAATGTGTTTGAAGATAGCATCTAATTCAGCTATAGAAATAATGAATAGGAAAGATAGTGGTGGACTCACTTAAGCTCTTTGAGGCAGATATCTCTCTCAAACCATTGTAAATGTTTGCCAATGTATGAACTACTAAAGAAAAATAATCGCCGCGAGCCATTTTACTTGAAACTTGAAAATAAAAACATGTACTTTGTCAACTTTGCGATATGGTAAAGCAAAGCTCATAACCAACATGAAATGAAAGTAGCCAAATAAGTTTCATTCCTAATATTCTCTTCAATCTCTAGCATTAAAATAGGCTCATTATACTTCTTGGTATATGATAAAAGAGACATGTTAATGTTCCCACAAGGATTGTGGGATAGCCTTGGCTTGACAAGTCTCTTTCTGGATGACCATGAAGGAGGTTATACATATTTAGTTAAGCCTCTAAACCAAAACCCAATCTAGTCAAAAATAAATACACTGTTGGAGTCCTTCGAAAGCATATGGTATGTTGCGAATAGATACTTCCAGCTTCATCGAAAATAAGGTTGGTAAGTATCAGCATCAAACAGCTCCTTAGCAATTCGAACCACTTCATCATAAAAATCTCCACATATTGGCAATCCACAAAGTCTACAAAGATCCCATAGAGAGATCAACCATTCTCCAATAGCAGTGTGTAATGTGTTAGTAGAAGGGCACCATAGCTTAAGGATTGCTTGGAGGAAACATACGTGAAAAGGGAGGCATTGACAGCTGCATAGATCTTGGATTGACAAAGAGTATCTGTATGATTGCCAGTGTGTCCTTTGCCTACTCCTAATAGCCAGTGTGAAAAGATACCTTGCCAAACTTGGATGTTGGAATTCTCCATGAACCTTTATTCATGCTGAGATGGTGATTCAGAAGAACCCTGCATGTGTGTCTCCGACATCATGAAGTGAAGATTTCAACAACAAGAACCTAGAACGAGCAGAAATAATGGAACGCTAATCAATTGCTCTTTGGTTGTCTTCTTGGACCATTCAACGACATGCATGAAGTGGTTTCAATTTCTTCTGGAGGATTGAGCATCCACAACTTCAAACATGCACAATGCAGTGCTCCTGACTTTAGGAAGTATTTATCACCTCGAATCATGATGTATGGAGATGTTTCATTGCAGTCCTCAATGTTCATTCTCATGATTTTGAAATTTTGAAAAAAGAAAGAAAAATAGAAATAAAAAAGAGAGGGAATGACAAATACATTTGTGGCATGTTAAAAAAACAAAAAGCAAAAAAAAAAAGAAAGCCGAGCAATAATGTAAGGTTGCACTAACATTTTATCTTTGATGGATTGCTGAGAAGGAAACAAACTAACTATGGACCGTATTTACAAGTGATAAGCAGGCAGCACTAGCCAACTAATGGTAAAAGTCTGTAAACCATGTACAAGAGTAGCAAAGAAAAGAAGTTCAATAGAGTTGTCTCTTTGGCAAATTTACAAACATATATAGTTCTAATTAGTGTGCATGGGACTTCACAAAATCTTGCCGATGGTAAGCCAATTTAGCAATAAAAAGACAAAAGATCATCAACCTATTTGACCAAAAGTAGAGAAGTCTAAATTGAAGGAGAACAAAATAGGATTCCTGCTACTGTTGACCATAAAAAAAAAAAAAAAAGAATACTGAGCCTCTTGTTTTTACAAAGAGTGCTCATGCATGAGGGATGGAAGATTTTCATAACTACAAAATTCTTGGACAAATTAAGGCAGGAATTGATATTTGGTATTTCTTGTTCAACCAAGATTTGCTTTTGAGATACAGGAAGATGGCTCACTGGTCTGAGGCTGTGTGTGGACACTTCCTTACTTTGACAATTATGTTTAGAATGTTAAGTTGCATGACAAAGAAACATAATTAGATGAGAAAAGGATATCATTGTTTTCTTCTCCAATTCAAGAAAATCAATGATTAACTAAAGGAATTTTCCGTGACCGTGTGGTGTGATTTTTTTATTTTATTTTTTTGAACCGAGGGAAGTCTATTGATTCATTGGTTTCGTTGTACAATGGAAAGGAAAATGGTGAGCAGATCCTCTGAAATATGGGGCAATCCTATAGTACTGATATATATATAGACCAGTCCTGTACCTTGGAGAAACAATCTATACATATATATATATATATAATAGAAAAAGAGGGACACCAACGGCAAACGATTTGGCAGTGCAAAAGTATAGATGTTGCTGATGTGTTGTTCAAGTTTGTTACTGAAGATGAAAGAAATCTCTCCTTTCCTAACCACGCATTCCATCAATTACCGTGGGCCTATATTATTAAAAGATAATTGCACCTAGTTTTGGAAATTCGAATAACAAAAGTAATGAGAACGTAAAGGAGTGAACTTATAGAAGTGGCATCTTTTCCTTGCTTCGGATAGGAAAATACTACGGAAACACAAGAACAATAATTGCTAGTACTATCCCTTTTATTGTTTTAAGTCCATGTTTATTGGGTCTGAATAGGTTTCTATAATTTATTAATCTAGTTAAATATCTCCAGTGGTCAATTGCGCAAAGGCGTTGTCTCATAGCATTCGAAGTTGGAATCATAACTAATTCTAAATATATATGTGTATAAATAAAAAATAAATAATAACAACAACAACAACAACAACAAACACATATGAATATTATCATATATTTGATAATAATTGTGCAATTTTAATCAAATTCTAAATTATTAAAATTTTAAATTTTTTAATTTAATTGAGAGTTTCTCATTGGTTGTTGGCTATTTAATTTTATGCAAAAATCCAAGCTTCTTTTAGATAAATAACAATCCAATTCAAATTAGAATGTAACTTAATTTCTTATTAACAACTAGATATTTATTAACTACTACTAACAGCTGATAATTTTTATTTTTACATTTAATAGTTAAGATAAAACCATTGAGTTTCTACCAAATTACTTTTGTCACTCAATACAAAATAATTTCAAAGATGAGAATTATATATCCATCTTTATGTATATGCTTTCATCTTAACTCTCTGTATGTAAAAGTTTCCTTCATCATTAAAATTATTTAATTCGATATGCCTTTTTTCATTTTTTTTCCTTTTATTTTTAGTAACTAATTATAGATATATAGATGATAATAAGGAAAGTGTTATTTCGATCAATTGGGCTTGCTTATGAAGAATCCAATTGCTCGGTTGGAACTTCTACTGGAAATGGGTCTAACCAATACGAATTAACAAAAGAAAGGATAAACTAAAGCTTGAAGTATTATGAGTTAAGGAGACGTTTTAAGCCCGATACATATATAGCGTCAACATGGCCCAGGAAAATTAAAAAAAAAAGAGTTCAAGCACCTTTTGGACTCTAGGACGTTGAGACCCAGTAAACCTAGGAAAAAGAAAATGAAAAGAAATTGATTCTCGCTAGGATTCGATCTCTCTATCTATAAAAGTGCCAAAAGTAAATATAGATCCACACACAATTCTCTCATTCATCTTATAGATTAATTTTATCACTTTTTTAGCTAGTATTGGAGGATTTTCAATGAGCAATCCGCAATCCCATCAACCATAATCTTTTGTTTTGCGAGGCACTCAAGACTGCGATAAGCAGTGGCATCAAGTGATGTTAAGTCAAGAACTATAAAAATTTGAAACTCATCAATTAGCACAATTTATGGGAAACAATATTTAAGTCTTCAACGATGGAGAGAAGGAACTCTGGGGAGATTAGTGAGGGGAAAGATGAAGTGAACGCCATAACTCCATGTGTACCTAGAAGAGAAAAAAATGCATTGCTGCGGGCACCTACTCCAACGCAAGAGAAGACCAAGACCCTACGGGAAGATGATGATGATGATGATGATGATGATGATGAAACAATTTGCCAGCCTTGTGCTAACGATGATGGAGGTCATGCGACGAAAAAAAAAAAGGAGAGCTAGGAGGTAATCTAATCTATTTGGCCCTCCACCACAGGATAGTCGGAATCATGGCAATGGAGGAGTCAAAAGAGGGAGTTCGCCTCACAGGAAAGATAGCCTACACGAGGCAGAAGTTTACATCGTTATAGTCTGAGCAAAATTCGTTGTGGAAGACTTGCATATTAAATGAAATAGATACGATATGAGATGGCAGGAAAGAATTGGGCATAGAAGGGGATTCCATTGGATGAAAGAATTATGGCACCATAAGTGGCTAGAGGCTTAAGAACACTGAATTTTTTAGTCTGGCGGATCATCAATCAATGGAAACACTTGTGCATATATGAAAATACTACATTACCTTAGATATTCTGATGGGCTGAAGTGCACGGGAAGTCAGCATGCATTATCAGTGATCAACTGGTTACCACCAAATTCAATCAATTCTTTTGAGGAATTAGTTAAGCCTTTTTACATCAGTTTACGAGCAGGGCATTTGAAAGAGTTCGTATATCAAGATAGAGAGCATCCTCAAAACTACCACACAAAGAGGACCATCCTAAAGATATAAGATAGTGGGAGACCTAGCCTGGAGGAGCAAGCGGTAGACGAGAGGAAGTGACAAAATAAAAAAATCCAGTAAGCCAATATTTCTACTAAATTAGTAATTGGTATCATCTCAGGATGACCAATTAATTACGATTCTAATTGGGCATGGAAGGCCCATGCATGATCAATTCAATTTCAAGGGCATAAAGGAAGAGACTTGACTCTTTACTCACGAATTGAGGGGGGCCTCTGATACAATTTTGGCCTAAAGATTGGAAGGAATTCTAATGCCCCACGATGATGGGTTAGTCGTTACTGCAACTACTGTAAATTATGCCATTGCCAATATCTTCCTAAATGGTGGGAGCTCTACCAATACCCTTTTATATGACATACTTGAATACATGGATCTAAGGAAAAATTAAACTAAAGTCTATAGATGCTTCTTTATTTAGAGTTACAAAAGAAATAGCTGTATCCCAAGCCTGTGCTATTGCCCATCTTAATGTCAACCAAACCTTCGTGTGCTTTAAATTCCTGTGAAGAGTGCATTGAGTGTTACTCCATTTAGATATAAATTAGCATATACTCGGTGCAATGCAACAAAAATGATTATCGAATCAAATAATTTATTTATATTTTTTTTTATTTTATGTGATTAAAACAAGAATTGTAATTATTTTTAATATTTAATGCAAGAAAATTTATTAATATTTAAACAAAATAATATGAATATTTCAATTAAAATATTATGTTTGAAAATAATTTATACTTAAATA
Organism: Jacaranda copaia; assembly: GCA_014898725.1. Lineage (NCBI taxonomy): Eukaryota > Viridiplantae > Streptophyta > Magnoliopsida > Lamiales > Bignoniaceae > Jacaranda > Jacaranda copaia. The sequence goes on along the minus strand of JACGDI010002672.1, from coordinate 1,426,938 downwards.
AATTGTAGAATATGAAAAATGCTCAGTCTAAGTTTATAAATTATACAAAAATTTATAAAATGGTAAAATTTTAAAAAATAAATAAAAGAATTTAGAAAATAAAAATAGCGCAAAATATTTTACTGAATACGCTTTTTGAATTAATATCTATATACACACACACACATACACATACAGATCTTGATATGATAAATAAGCAAATATTTTTTTTTATAATATAAAGCTTTTTTGAATGATTTCTTAATAATGTGGAAGTTATAGTTACGATTTTCACGATATTTGAAAATTTTAAATGTTAAATATTTATTGTTAGAGTAAATATATAATATCTTAGTGCTTTATCAATGAAAATAGCTTACATTGGGTTATGAATTATTTGATAACTAATTCAATAAGCAGTTTGTAACACAATTTTTATAAGCTAAATTTTTTCTTAATATTCCATATAACTCTAATAAGTAAAATTTATTTATTTTTATTTATATATGTAGATATCTTATTATTTTTGAAATTATCAATTAAAATATATTATGTACTTGAATAAAATAATAGTAAATTTTCAGTATTCAATTTAAAACAAAAATATTGATCTCTCATAAGTTTCTTTTATAATTAGAATATAAAAATTACAAATAATTAAATGGATTCTTGCTTTTCATCAATATTTTTTTTCTTTCTTAAGATTTTTAACTTCTTGTAATTTGTTGATAGATATTTTTTAAGGTTTGGTTTTAAACATATTCATTATATTTTTAAATTCTATTTTTTGTACAAATTCTTTTGGTCTTTCTTCATCTGTTTCAATTAAGTTTTCTATTTATTTTAAATATTCTTCTCTAATTTCATCATTTGTAATTTGTTGGGATAATTCTAACAGTTCTCCATATATACTTAAGACATTTATATTCTTACTGAAAAAACATAATTCTACTTCAAGGGGACAATTGCAGTTAATTTCTTCTACTTCATTAGATTATGAGAATGATGAATAATATTGGTTTTCAAATTGGACTTGATTAGTATCTTTTTATGAGTATCTTTCACTCTCTTCTATGTCTATTTGGTCTAGAATTTTTATTATTTCTATTTTTTGTTTTTCTTCTAATTCTAATTCATTTATATTTTTTCTTGCCCAACAAGTATTGGCACAATGTCCCATTTTTCCACAGTTTTTGCATTTTATTTCTAATTTATCTTTTTAGGATTTTTATGATTTCTTTTGTAATTTTTCCTCGTGGGTTTTTTCTCAAAATGTTTATTGTCTTGTCTCTTATAGTTCTTTTTTATATTTCTTCCTTTATTATAATGCTTCTTATGCGTTTGTTGTGATCTAATTTTTTCTAATCCAAATTGTTCACAAAATTGTCCTAATTCTTTCCTAGAACTTATTGTTGTTTTTTCGTTTGTGATTTTAACTGCAAATCGTTACATAATTGTAATCCTACTATATTTACTTGGGTAATAATTTCTCCAAAAGATAAATTGGCTAATTCTTAGCTTTCAGTATTTATAATTTGGTCAGTTACTTTTTCAGCAAATAATCTTGGTAATCCTGCTATTAATCTTTCTTTTCAATAATAAAAATGAGCGTCTTCTAATTGGTATGCTTTGGCAAGAAAGGTGTCTTTATACCACCTACAATGTTGAAGTGATTTGCAGGTCAAATTTTGTAATATTTGAGTATTTCTTTGTTCATACTTATTTGGATCTTCAATAAAATTTATTAATATCATATAAACTAAAACTTCAACAGCATTTGGGATTGGCTCATTACCTGTTGGACGTAGTATCATGGTTCCATTGGCATCGTTTTTATAACTTTTTAGTATCATGTCTTTGGTTGTGTCATTTATAGTATCCCACCAAATTTTTATAAATCCATCAAATCCTAGAATTAAGTTTTTTGTAGCATTTTCTTTAGAAATTCTATTATTTTCTTTATAAATATTTCCTATTATTGTCATTTATTTTGAAAGTGTAATAATTTGATATTCAGACAATTCATCAATTATCCATTCATATATAGAATTTTCTGAGAATGATCTATAATTTTGAACTTCTTCTATTTGTAAATCTAGATGAGTTGGTCTATAATAATAATTTTTGTATTGAGTGTGTGGTTTTGCAAGATTATCTAAAATTCAATTAATAATATGGTTTATATTATTATCTTCTTGTTCTTCCTTTGTTTCAGTTTCATGTTCTTATAATACATTAACATTTTCCACTTTTGTTTTTCCTTTATTTAGTTCTTTTAAATGTTTTCTTATCTCTTCAAGGACTTCTTCAGTACCTTGTCCTAGGAATGGTTCATTTTCAGGCATTTTGAATGGTATCTTTGTGATATTTCTTGCTTTATTACATATAATTTTTTTCTTTATAAATATTATTATTGTGTTTTTGGTGTTTTCCATCATCTTCTTTTTTGTCTTCTATTTTATCTAGTTGTTCTCCTATAGTATATAACATTAAGTTTGTATGATTCGATTGTTTAATTGTTGAATTTGATTGTACTTTAGTAGTTCCAGGATCTTTTGGTAATTCAATTAATGGGTCTGCTAGGATAGTTTTTTCTTTTATTCTAATTCCTATATTTTCTAATGGGGGTTTTCTGAGGTTATCATAGAATTATCTTCTTTTGTCCAATTTCTTTCTTGTTTATTGAGTGCATTTATTTGCCCTGATTCTAGATATTCACATAAGGATGTATTTTGTTCTATTTCTTCCATATAGTTGTACCTATTTTGCTTAATTTCTTCTCTTTGTTCTGGTGAAAAATTATTCATGTATGCTTTTCTCTTTTGGTAATTTTCATCTGAAAGAAAATCCTTTTTTATAAATTTTTTGTTTGTTTCAAACTTGGTTAGAGTTGCAATTTGTGAAGGTGGTAGGTCAAAATCTTTTGTTCTACTATTACTGGTGAATTGGTGGTAAATAGGCTCTACTATTTCTTTATCTTTTCTAAGGGCTTAAGGTGGTTCAATCTATGTAAATTCTATAGAATATCATAGTAAGGACTCTATATCAGGGGATTTAACTCATAGATTTTGCATTCTAGATCAATTTCTGATTGGGATCTAACAAATTTCACTTTAATAACTAGAATTCTGTAATTATCCTAATTTGTGTTTTCCCACCATTTGATTTTGGCTCTCTTTGCAAGATATAATAAACCTTTGTTTTTTGTCATAATTAGTTCAAATATTAATATCCAAGGACACAAAATTGAAAAACAAATAGGTACAATAATGTAGTGTTTGTGTTTTGGCTTGGTACTACTACATTTGCTTCAAAGTATTCAAAGCATTTCAATACTTTCGAAGGAAATATTGAATGGTTCACATATGGATCTTTTGAAGTAAAATTTGTTAGGTACCAACCAAAAAATAAATCTAAAATGCAAAATTTAAGAATTAACTCCCCTAAAATAGAGTCCTTACCAGGACATTCTATAGGATCTACACAAATTGAACCATCTCAAGCCCTTAGAAAAGACAAAGGAATACCAGAGCCTATTTATTTTCAATTCACTAGTATTAGAATAGAAGAATTTGACCCAACACCTTTACAAATTGCAACTCTAATCAAGTTTGAAATAAACAGAGTTTTTAAAAAAGGATTTTCTTCCAAAAGAAAATTACCAAAAGAGAAAAGCATACATAAATACTTTTCATCAACACAAAGAGAAGAAATTAAACAAAATTGGTACAACTATATGGAAGAAGTAGAACAAAATGTATCCTTCTTTGAATATTTAGAATCAAGGCAAATAAATTTACTCAGTAAACCAGAAAGCAATTGAACAAAAAAAGATAAATCTATGATAACCTCATAAAAACTCCCCATTAGAAAATATAGGATTAGAATAAAAGAAAAACCATCCTAGCAAACCTATTAATTTAATTACCGAAAGATCCCAACACTACTAAAGTACAACCCAATTCAATAATTAAACGATCAAATTATACAAACTTACTGTTACATACTATAGGAGAACAAGAAGATACAATAGAAGACAAAATAGAAGATGATGGAAAACACCAAAATCATAATAATAATATTTATGAAGAAAAATTTATAAATAATAAACAAAAAAAATTCACAAAGATACCATTCAAAATGCCTGAATACAAACCATCCCTAGGACAAGATACTGAAGAGGTCCTTGAAGACATAAGAAAACAATGATAAGAACTAAATAAAGGAAAAACAAAAGTAGAAAATGTTAAGGTATTACAAGAACAGAAACTGAAACAAAAGAAGAATCAGAAGATAATAATATATTAACCCTATTATTAATAGAACTTCTTATAATTTTTCAATACCATGCACTCAATACAAAAATTATTGTTGTAGACCCACTCATCCAGATTTACAAATAGAAGAAGCTCAATAATATAGATCATTCTGAGGAAATTCTATATAAGAATGGACCATAGATAGATTGTCAGAATATCAAATTATTGCACTTTCAAAACAGATGACAGTACTAGCAAATATTTATAAACAAAAGAATAGAATTTCTAAAGAAAATCTTGCTAAAAACTTAATTCTAGGATTTAATGAAATTTTATAAAACTAGTGGGATGCTATAATGATGCAACCAAAGACACGATATTAAAAAGTTATACAAAAAGATGCCAATGGAAGCATGAAAATACATCCAACAAATAATGTGCCAATCCCAAATTCTATTGAAGTTTCAGTTTATACGATATTAATAAAGTTTATTGGAGATCCACATATGTATCAGAAATACTCAAATATTACAAAATTTGACCAGCAAATCACTTCAACATTTTAGCTGGTACAAAGACACCTTTCTTGGTAGAGTATACCAATTAGAAGACTCTCATTCTTATTATTGGAAAGACAGATTTATAGCAGAATTACCAAGATTATTTGCTGAAAAAGCAAGACACCAAATTAAAAATACAAAAAGCCAAGAATTAGTCGATTTATCTTATGGAGAAATTATTACCCAAGTAAATATACTAGGATTACAATTATGCAACGATTTGAGGTTAAAATCACAAATGAAAAAACAACAAACAAGTTCTAGGAAAGAATTAGGACAATTTTCTGAACTATTTGGATTTGCAAAAATTAGATCACCACAAATGCATATGAAGCATTATAACAAGGGAAGAAATATGAAAAAGAACTACAAGAGACAAGACAATAAAAACTTTGCGAAAAAACCCACAAGGAAAAATTACAAAAGAAATTATAAAACTCTTACAAAGATAAATCAGAAATAAAATGCAGAAAGTGTGGGAAAATGGGACATTATGCCAATACTTGTTGGGCAAGAAAAAAGATAAATGAATTAGAATTAGAAGAACAACAAAAAGTAGAAATAATAAAAATTTCAGACCAAATAGACATAGAAGAAAGTGAAAGATATTCATAAAAGGCACTAATCAAGTCTAATCAGATAAGCAATATCATTCATCATTCTCATAACATTCTCATAATCTAATGAAGAAGAAGAAATTGACTTCAATTGTCCCCATAAAGCATAATTATGTTTTTGTAGTAAGAATGTAAATGTCTTAAGTAAATATGGAGAACTCTTAGAATTATCCCAACAAATTACAAATGAAGAAATTAGAGAATAATATTTAAAACAAATAAAAAACTTAATTGAAACAGATGAAGAAAAACCAAAAGAATTTGTACAAAAAATAGAATTTAAAAATACAATGTATATGTTTAAAACCAAACCTCAAAAAATATCTATCAACGAGTTACAAGAAGTTAAAAATTTTAAGAAAGAATTTTTACAAAACAAGATATTTTATTATTAAAATTAAGAAGCAAAATTGAAGAAGAAAATTTTGAGAATAAAGAATTCAAAAAAGAAGAAAATGTTACTCTAGAAGAAGAAACATATATAAATGCGATATCAAAAATAAATTACCAAAAATTGTATGTGAAAATTACAATAAAAATACAAAACTAAACATTAGAAACAATTGCTCTTTTGGATTCAAAAGCTAATATGAAATGTATACAAGGAGGATTAATACCAACTAAATATTTTGAAAAAACAAAAAAATGATTGTTTGTGGCGAACTCTTCAAAATTAAAAATAAATTATAAACTCTCAAATGCTCATGTATGCAATAATAATCTCTATTTTAAGACAAGTTTTGCTCTGATAAAAAATCTTAGTACCCCTGTCATTTTAGGAAATCCATTTTTGCGAATGTTATACCCTATTACAATAGATAGCCAAGGAATACATAGCAAATCATTAGGCAAAATATCCTATTTAGATTCCAATTTCCTATTAAAGAAAGAGATATTAGAATATTATAAAATAGTTCAATTTTAGAAAACAAAGAAAAACAAATTAATTTTTTAAAAGAAGAATTTAGTTATAAAAAGATAGAAGAGAATAAAATAAGAGAAAATTTTCAAAAAAAGAATTAAATAATTTCAATAAAAATTGAAAAAAAAAATATGCTCTGAGATATCAAACGCATTTTGAAATAGAAAACAACATTCGGTTGCCTTTCCCTATGAAGATAGTTTTGAAGAAATTAAAATTCCTACTAAAGCTAGGCCAATACAAATGAATCAAGAATTATTTGAATATTGTAAAAAAGAAATAAATGAATTATTAAATAAAAAATTAATTAGACCAAGTAAATCATCATGGTCGTGCCCTACATTTTATGTTCAAAAATCAATAGAAATTGAAAGAGGAGCACCAAGACTTGTTATAAACTATAAACCCTTAAGCAAAGCCTTAAAATGGATTATATATCCTATACCAAATAAACAAGTTCTAATTAAAAGGATATCCCAAGCCAAAGTATTTTCAAAGTTTGATATGAAATCAGGATTTTGATAAATATAAATTGAAGAAAAAAATAGATATAAAACATTTACAACACCATTTGTCCAATATGAATGGAATGTAATGCCCTTTGGATTAAAAAATAACCCTCTAAGTTTCAGAAAATAATGAATGACATACTTAATCCTTATACAAATTTTTCCATTGTTTATATTGATGATGTTTTAGTTTTTAGTAACTCATTAGACCAACATTGGAAGCATCTTGAAAAGTTTGTTAAAATAATTGAACAGAATGGTCTTGTTGTGTCCACCAAAAACATAAAACTCTTTCAAACTAATATTAGATTTTTAAGACATTATATTGACAAAAGGAACCATTATCCCTATACAAAAAGCATTAACAATTGGAGAAAAGTTTCTAGATGAAATTAAAGATAAAAATCAATTACAAAAATTTTTAGGATCACTTAATTATGTTAGTGATTTCTTTCCAAAACTTAGACAAACCTGTAAACCTTTATTTGACAGACTTACGAAAAATCCAAAACCAAGGATTGAACAGCATACAAAGATAGTTAAAGAAATAAAACAAAAGGTCAAAAATTTACCCAATCTTAGTATATGTAAAACGGATTCTCCCAAAATAATACAAACTAATGCCTCTAAAATATGATATGGAGGAATTTTGTTGCAAATTATTGAAAACAAAGAACATATTGTTAAGTATTACTTAGGAGTTTGGAAGAAAGCTCAACAAAATTATTCTACAATTAAAAAAGAAACTCTTTCAATTGTATTATGTGTAACAAAATTTCAAGATGACCTTTTAAGCGAAAAATTTATTTTAAGAGTAGATTGAAAATCTACTAAAACATTTTGAAAAAAGATATTAAAAATATTGCTTCAAAACAAATCTTTGCCAGACAGCAAGCTATTTTATCTATTTTTTATTTTGATATTGAATATATTAAATGAACAAAGAATTCAATCCCTAATTTCCTTGCAAGAGAATTTTTATAAGGTAGTGGCTAACAAATCCTCCACCTCTACTATAGACAAAAACGAATAAAAGAATTATATGCATTAACCAAAATACCAACACCAGCAAATTCTACCAATACACCAAGTCCTAGATCAAGTTTAGTCAATTTAAGCCAATTTTCTACAAATTCTCATTATTATAAAAAATTTTCCCGTTAAGAAACTATTTCATCCTTTCCCCCATTGCAAACCTGACCAAAAACTTATAAACAAAAAGTCCAAAATAGTGAATCTCCTAAATCCGCAACTTCTTATTCATTCCTAGAAAAAATAGATGATTACACGCCCACTAAATTCTTTTGGTTTTATTCTCTTATTGAACTAAATGGGCTACAAAAGAAACAAGTCCAAGAAAAATTGTAGACAAAATGCTCAGCAAAGAACATTTTTGCATTCTCAAATTCCAAGTAAAACTCAAAAATTTTATGAGTTTATCATAGTGGATTTGGAGTTCATTGAGATAACTGAAAATTTTGACAAAGATAATCCCCACAAAATTGTTTTCAAAAAGGTTTAGATTTTGAAAATTATTACTCCATCTTAATGGGGTAATCCTTTCATAGTTAAAATTTTTTCAATCAAGTATAGTCCTATTGGATACTCATATTAGGACTATATTGATGCATGGCAAAAGTTTTTATTTTTTCAAAATGGCCGGTATTCATTATCTTATTTCATCTATTTGAAAAGAAACCCACAAATGAAGGTCCCTTGTTGGTTCTTATCTTGGTGGGAGGATTTTGGTTCAAACCCCTTCAATATTTCCTCCAAAATTATTGAAATGCTTTGAATACTTTGAAGCAAATACAGCAGTACCAAGACAAAAAACAAACACTACATCATTGTACCTATTTGTTTCACAATTTCAATGTCCTTGGATACCGATGATTGAACCAATTATGATAAAAAAACAAAGGTTTACCTTGTCTTGCAAACAAAGCCAAAATCAAATGGTGGAAAAATACAAATCAAGAATATTGTAGAATTCTAGTTATTCAAGCTTGGTCGAAGCAATAGTCTAATTTTCGTATTAAATCAATAAAAGACCAAGAGAGATTTCAAATGACAAAGCAACAATTGCAAGTTGCCATTGCACATGCATCAACTCCACAAGAAATTATGTCTTTAATGGCAGAACTACAAAAAGTAATCAGCTAAGAAGTAAAGTCACCACTAGATGAATGAACATAAAAAACAACACATGACAAAGATATCCCAACATTCAACCTTGAAGAAACAAAAGATGATTTCTTTAGGTTGTGAGTAAGTCAAAATAACCATTCAGTTTCTAAAATTATATTTTGAAATCCAAAGAATTATCAGACAAACATTGAAAAAAGTGAAAGACAAAGCTTGTGATACAAAAGGACAAAGCATGAACATTATTGGAGATAAAGCCTACAATGCAAAAGCAAAAGCAAAAGCAAAAGCAAAAGCAAAAGCAAAAGGCAAAGCTAGAAAAGCAAAAGATTATTGAAAAAGAACATTTATTGTAGGATGCTACACAAAAATTGCAAATCTACAAGCTAAAGTCCAAATTTGGAATCCAAAATTTGTCTATAAAAAGAAGACCAAAGAAGAAGAAAGGCATCAAAAATTTTCTGCTTACCTTTCCTTAATATATCTTGTTCCAATCATCCTTTGTAATTTTCCCATCCATTTTACCAATATTTTCTCTAGACAAATTACTATCAAACAAAATCCCATGTAAACTCTAATACAAATTTTATCGTTCAAGTAAGATTTCTTACTTACCAATTGCATTATTATTTTGAAAATTAAATTTTATCTATTGCATTATTATTTTAAAAATTAAATTTTGTCTACCTGTTATAATTACAAATATTGTTATTAATTGAATTATTTTATTGTACTACTATTGCAAATGTCTTTAAAAATAGTTTTTGAGTATACGCCAGCTTTAGGCTTAGGTAAAAGTGGTATAGGAGCCAAGTTACGTCAAAAATAAAAATGTTTTAGAAATTAATTAGTTGTTGAACTCCCTCATCATGTTGCATTTAGTCCAAGAGTGTTGCCATTTTAGCATAAATCATTGACTGCATGTGGATAATAATTAATTTTTATAACCAAGGTTTAAGTCTTAAAATGGCCCAATAGCATCTAGTTCTGAGTCCAAAAAGAATTCTCATACTGTTTACAAAGGACATTTTCAATGGAGTACTCTAGAAATTGACAAATGGAAACCTTCTAAGATTCCAAACAAAGATATTTGGCATACAAAGTTTTTACATTTCAAATTTGCTTTTAATATCTAATTAGTTGAAAAAATAATTCCTTTAGTTACTAATAGCCAAACCATTCAATTATTTTCTGACAAAGAAGTTAGACAACATCTTAAGAACAAACACAAATTTTTACATATAGGTTTAGTACAAGTTGCTATCAAACCCTTAACCAGACAAGGAATAAATTCTAGTATAATTTTAGCTCTAAGAGATTGTAAACATTTCAATTATGATGATTCCTTATTAGGAGTTATTGAGACAAGTTTAGCAAATGTACCAATTTATTTTAATTGTTTTCCAAGTTTTACTATTGCCTTGCAAGATCCATATATTTTAGACATATTAACATTAACTGTCAAAACTCAAAATTACAACATGAAATATGATAGCTTAGCATATGAAATATTTTATAGAATTCATTACAAAGTTATGAATATCATATTAGAAACCAAAGCCATAAGTAGAAATGCACTAGGAGACCAAATAGCTTTTTGGGAAGTTAGCAACCCAAGATCAAATGTTTCCATCCCTAAGTTAATAAATTGGAGTTATGCCACATTTCCAAAAACCTAAGGGGTTGCCTGAAGAAACACTAGCCATATAAAACAGAGAACTTGAATATATTATATAAAACACTGATGGATCTGTTGAAGTAAAATTTGTTAAATACCAATCAGAAAATAGATCTAAAATGTAAAATTTAAGAATTAATTTCCCATAATTAGAGTCTTCACCAAGATATTCTATAGAATCTACACAAATTGAACCACCTCAAGCCCTTAGAAAAGACAAAAGAATCGCAGAGCCTATTTATCACCAATTCACTAATAATAGTAGAACAGAAGATTTTGACCCAATGCCTTCACAAATTGCAACTCTAACAAAGTTTGAAATAGACAAAAAAAAATTGAAAAAATATTTTCTTTCAAAAAAAATTACCAAAAGAGAAAAGCATACTTGAATAATTTTTCATCAAAACAAAGAGAAGAAATTAAACAAAATTGGTACAACTATATGGAAGAAGCATAACAAAATATATCTTTATTTGAAAATTTAGAATCAAGGCAAATAAATGTACTCATGTAACAAGAAAGAAATTAGACAAAAGAAGATAATTTTATTATAACCTCAGAAAAACCCTCATTAGAAACTATAGGAATTAGAATAAAAGAAAAAACTATCCTAGCAGACCCAATTCAATAATTAAACAATTGAATTATACAAACTTAATGTTATATACTATAGGAGAACAACTAGATCGAATAAAAGACAAAATAGAAGATGATGGAAAAGACCAAAATCAATAATAATAATAATAATAATAATAATAATAATAATAATAATAATAATAATAATAATAATAATAATAATAATAATAATAATAATTGATGCTGCAAAATACTACGAGTATAGGAAAGTGAGGGTTGGATATTGTTCTGGGCCTGAAATCTGCAATCAAAACACACGTTAAACTAGCCAAGGTGCCCCCGGCTAAGGCACTCCGACGCTCAAGTTAGTTCTGGTCGAGAGAATATAGAGAATGTAAAGTGTATAATGTAAATGGCATTACCTTGAGCGTGGTTGGGCCTGCAGTATTTATAGCTTTATGTGGGCATGATTTTATCCAAGTACCCTTATTAGGTGTATTAGCTTTTTCCCATGCCAGGGGGTTGAAAGTCATTCCATGTCCAAAATTTGGTACTGTGCCAGGTGGCCAAATCTTCTATTTTCCTGGATAACTGTGCCAGCAGGGGCACGTGTCTGCCAAAGTTGTTGGTAGGGTTGTTAGAGTTGTTGGTAGCAGTTGCACTGGTTGCCACGTGTCATCGGAGTAGGCTCGACATGTCAGATCAACATGCCTGTTGAAGATTCGAGTGAACGTCGGAGGTCGATCAATATCGACCAGATCCAATGCTCGAATTATCAAAGTAGTCTTCAGGTTGATATGGGTCGATAATAGACACTCCCAAGTGAGGTCGATACCGGTCGACCAAACAAATTTCATCTTTGGGCATTGTAGGCTGTCTTGTTTGATATTAGGCTTGTTGGGCCTATTAGGCTATCCCATATCAATAATAATAATAATAATAATAATAATAATAATAATAATAATAATAATAATAAAGAAAAAATTATCTATAATAAACCAAAAAATATCTCAATGATACCATACAAAATGCCTGAATACAAACCATCCCAAGGACAAGATACTGAAGAAGTCCTTGAAGAGATAAGAAAACAATTAAAAGAACTAAATGAAGGAAAAACAAAAGTAGAAAATGTTAATATATTACAAGAACATGAAACTAAAACTAAAACTAAATAAGAAGATAATAATATTAACCCCATTATTAATAGAACTTCAAATAATCTTTCCAAACCACACACTCAATACAAAAATTATTATTATAGACCAACTCATCCAAATTTACGTAATTCAACTAGTAACAATGTTTGTAAATATAATAGATAGATAAAATTTAATTTTCAAAATAATAACACAATAGATAAAATTTAATTCACAAAATAATAACACAATTGGAAAGTAAGAAATCTTACTTGATTGATAAAATTTGTGCGAGAGTTTACACGGGGTTTTGTCTAATAGTAATTTGTCTAAAGGAAATATCGGTAAAATGGAAGGAAAAATTACAAAGGATGATTGGAACAACATGAGTAAGGTAAGGTAGGTAGAAAATTATCGATGCCTTCCTTTTTCTTTGGTATTCTTATTATAGACAAATTTCGGATTTCAAATTCGGACTTCAACTTATAGATTCGCATTTTTTGTATAGTATCCTACTACAATTGTTCTTCTTCAATAATCTTCTGCTTTTCTAGCTTTTCCTTTTGCTTTTGCTTTACAGGCTTTATCTCCAATAGTGCACTTTAGTAATGTTCTTGCTTCATCCTTTTGTATCATAAGCTTTGCATTTCACTTTTTTTAATGTTTGTCTTTTTGCATTGCTGGCCTTATCTCAACTTTTTCGGTATTTATCCATTTGTATGCTTTTTCTTTATCAAAATTTGTCCTTTTGGTCTGACAGTTCTTCAAATTTTAAAATATAATTTTGGAATCCAAATAGTTATTTTGACTTGGTCAAAGCCCAAAGAAATCGTCTTCAGTTTCTTCAAGGTTGAATGTTAGGATATTTTTTTCATGTATTGTTTTTTATGTTACTTTATCTAGTGGTGACTTTTCTTCTTGGCTGATCCTCTTTTGTAGTTTTGCCATTAGAAACATCATTTTTTGTGGAGTTTATGCTTGTGCAATGGCAACTTACAATTGTTGCTTTGTCATTTGAAATCTCTCTTGGTCTTTTGTTGATTTCATACAATAATAAGAATACTGCTTCAATCAAGCTTGAATAACTAGAATTCTACAATAATCCTGATTTGTATTTTTCCTCCATTTGATTTTAGTTCTCTTTGCAAGACATGGAAAACCTTTGTTTTTTGTCATAATTAGTTCAATCATCAATATCCAAGGGCACTGAAATTGTAAAACAAATAAGTCCAATAATGTAGTATTTGTATTTTCTCTTGGTACTACTGCATTTGCTTTAAAGTATTCAAAGCATTTTAATACTTCCAGAGGAAATATTGAAGGTTTAAACCAAAATCCTCCCACCAAGGTAAGAACCAGTAAGGGACCTTCATTAGTGGGTTTCTTTAAAATAGAGGAAATAGGATAATAAATATTGATCGTTTAAAAAAATAAAAAAAATTTCCATGCATTAATATTGTCCCAATATGAGTGTCCAACAAGACTTTGCTGGATTGAAAAAATTTTAACTTTGAAAGGATTACCCCTTTTAGATAGAGTATTAATTTTCAAAATTTAAACCTTTTTGAAAACAATTTTGTGGGGATTATCTTTGTCAAATTTTTCAGTTATCTCAATGGACTTCAAATCCACTAAAATAAACTCATAAAATTTTTGAGTTTTACTTGGATTTTGGTAATACAAAAATGTTCTTTGTTGAGAATTTCGTCTATAATTTTTATTGGATTTGTTTCTTTTGTAGCCCATTTTGTTCAATATAAAAATCAAACCAAAAGAATTCAGTGGATGTGTAATCATTTGTTTTTTATGGGGATGACTAAGAAGTTGTGGATTTGGGAGATTCACTATTTTGAACTTTTTGTTTAAAAGTTTTTGGTGAGCTTTGCAATTGAGGAAAGGATGAACTAGGATTTGCTAAAAGGGGAAATTTGTTAAAATAAGAAGAATTTGTAGAAAATTGGCTTAAATTTACTAAACTTGATATAGGACTTGGTATATTTGTAGGATTTGCTGGTGTTGGCATTAAGTGATGCAAAAAATCTCTATAATTGATTTTTATCTTTAATTTCATTTGGAAACTTTTCCCCAAATGTTATATGCTCTTTGTATAGGGATAATGGTTCCTCTGTCAATTTGATATCCTAAACATCTAATATTAGTTTGAAAGAGTTTTACCTTTTTGGTGGACACAACAAGACGATTTTGTTCAATTATTTTATCAAACTTTTCAAGATGGATCCAATGTTGGTCTAATGAGTTACTAAAAACTAAAACATCATCAATATAAATAATAGAAAATTTTGTATAAAGATTAAATATATCATTCATTATTTTTTGAAATTCAGAAGGTGCATTTTTTAATTCAAAGGGCATCACGTTCCATTCATATTGACCAAATGGTGATATAACTAGAAGCACTTTGCTATTCCAAGAGATAAACTATCAAATGGCCCACGTGTGTTCGTTTTTGTAATTTCAAGAAGCTGAGTTCTTCATATGGCTCATTTCTTACTATGTTTGCTTTAATTTCTCTTAGACACATGCCAAGACCAAACAAATTCAGTTTTTGAAAGAATTTTATCCTTTACTAATCTTCTATCCTTTCTTTTTAGTGCATTGCCCAAATGTTTGTGCCACGAGCAAGTAAAATTTTTGTTTTGCATACTATGTTTAATTGTAACGTTGTCATATACAGTAAGTAATCAACAAAAATATCATTGAGCGTCAATTTGAATAAACCTTTTCTAAGAATACCACAACTAAATAAAGAAGTATTTTCGAATAAATTGAAGTTTATGTGCATGTTTATATGAATGCTTATATAACATATAATTATCTTTGCATATCCTATAGTTTTTTTCCCTTTTTTTATTTTCTTTATGCATATCCAATAGTTGTTGAGTTGAATTATATTCTAAAATTTTGAACAGCTATGTTTTATATGTGTATCATGTGATGTCTATTGTTATTATCTCATGATATACACAAAACTTCTATACATGGGTTTGACATATATTCACTTTTTTTTAATAAACGTTTGTGCCCAAACTATGAATTCAGCTTAGAACATATCAATATATAAATATGGATCTTACCTATATCTCCTAAGGTTTTGACTATTTACAAAACAAACGGAAAAAGTTTCATAATTATTAAAAAATTCTTGAGGTTTGCTATTTTTTTTATGATTTGCAAATGTCGTTAGTTGTCATTATTAATCTAACGTCATCCCTAAATTTTGGTGGGAACCCAAATTTGTCATTAATTATTTATCAAATGTGATGAGCTAAAAAATATTTTTCGATAATTTGTAGTATTTTTTATACTTTGGGAGTGTAATTTTAATATTATCGACATACAAACATGAGACTTTTAAATATTTTAAAAATTATTTACTAAAATACAATCAGACTATAATTTAAAACTACTTAGCATGAATTGATTAAATGTTTACTTAAAGTTCAAACTAAAATTGCTAGAGCAAAATGAACTCTTTAAAAATGTGTACTTATTATTTCTTAAAGTAGGGTAATCTTAATAATACTAAATTACTTATAATAAATCTAGATATATTTCAATATGAATAAAATTTCAAAGACATTGGATAATTTTTTTAAATTAAACTTTAACAAAAATAATTAGACAACATAATTTTGTAATCTTATATTATTCAATAATGTAAAAGTAATAACATATAAAAATAATTTAATTGAATTTATTTATAAGTTAAGAAATAAAATTAGTAAAAAATTTTAAAAAATAAAAATTATCATCTTGGATAATACAACTTAATAATTTTAAATTACATACTCAATAATAAATATATCTTTTTGTGCATAGAAGGGGAGCGAGGTCCTTTTCGATAGGTAGCAATGTGTTGGTACATTTTTTTCATGAACATGTGCATAAAGATACTTTACTCTTGAATGTTCTTGAAAGTTTGTGATTTTATGCGAATGATTTCTTATGTCCAAGTTCTCTCTTGGTTTTAATATTTATAGTTTTTTTTCTCAATGGGCTTAGATTTTGTTGCCCTTCTTCATAGGCTTAATTGATCTAGGTCTTTCTGGCCTTTTTATTTAATTAATTAATTTAGTCTATAGGTCCTTTTTTAATTCTTTTACTATATTCCGCTTATACTCTTAATTATCCACAAAATTAAACTCCTTTGAAAATCCTTTTCTCATGTTGAAAATATGTCATAAAGTTCAATTTTTAATATTTACCTTACATTAATTTGTTAAAATAAGGTTGTGAATTTGATTAATTTTCACCGACTAAATTAAGTCAAATGCGTACTTGCATTTGTTTAAAGATTTGTCAAAAAAGTTTTTGTTTCATTCATCTAAAGACTCAGATAACATTCATTCTTTATATGTCTAAAGACTTAGGAAAGTTTCATGTTGCATTCATCTAAGGATTTAGACAAATCTCTAGTATATCATTGTGAGGAATAGGATGTCGGAAGGCAAGAATATCCATTTTAGGTTAGGGCCTAAGTTGAGCCTAACATCATGGAAGGGAAAGAAAGGGAAAGCGTTGTGAGGGCATTGCTCTCAAAGGAACATCAGCTACCTTCTAGTAAGGCGGTGACTGTGCAAATACCATCTCAGGTGCTCAAGTTAGGGCAACTGAAGTGGTCGCTCAACAAAGGTATTTGAGGTAGATGACTTAAGTAGGTGCCCATCTAGATAAGTGTTTACCATGTGCCCAAGTTCAGCGTTCACATTAGGCACTTATTGGGCGTTTGGTATTCTCTTTAGCGTATAAGGTAGAAGTCCTTCTTCTGTTGTGATGTAGGATTATTTGGCATTTTTTCCAACAATAGAATTCTTGTCCAATATTCGTGCTTTGTGAAAGACTTAAAAAATTTTAGCTCAAAGGCTTTTTACTTTGAAGAATTTTCTCTTGGGAGACAAAGTGTTAGCCGGATGCTTTCATGCATCTTACTAATATTAAAATTCAATCCTTTTCTTCCAAAGGAGTATTTTAATTTAACCGACGCATTTAATTAATTGCCAACTTTTAAAAATTTTCAATAGCAAGGTGACACAAGATGGAGGAGCATGATTGCTTGAGTCTTAGGGTGAGCCCCTTAGAAGGGTGTTATCAACTCACTTAAGGAAGAAACATGCTAGAATCTCTAGAGGAGTATTTTTGTTCCAATACTTGATTGATTCAATTGGACATGGTTGGATGGTCGTTCTCCTTTGATGAATGAAACATTTATTCTTTCTTATGATATAGATTAGAAGAATACTAGGATATAGCATAACATCATGAGGAGATTTGAAAAAAATTCTTGAGAGCAAGATTTGTGTGTTGTAAGGCGTTGAGCACATTTGTCCAAGGTTTGCACTTCATGAATGACTCAAAAGACTTTATTTGAATGCTTCATACTTGGGTGGACTTTCTTAAGTTTCAACTCAGTAGGTATTTTTCAGTGTCTATAAGGTGTAGATTCTCTCTAAACTACTTAGAATTATATTGATTCTACTCCATATGAAGAGAAAGTTTAAGGTTTTATATAGACTCCATGTAGGTTAGATATAAATTCATAGACTTACATATTGTAGTGGATTGAGACACACCTCACTATTCATCCTATGTAGGACTTAAATTTCTTCATGGAGCTTTTCATCTTGGAGCACCTAAGTGTCACTAGGGGTGTAAACAGATTGAATATACTATTTTTATATTCGTATCCAAATAAATTTTTGAATATTTGAATATGGATATGGATTTAATGGATATTTAAGTATGATATTCGAATTTATATTCATCGAATATAGATTGAATTTGAATATATCCGTATTCGATTATAATTATACTAATGCATCTATGTTTGATTAAACTTACCCATATTCAAATTATTTTTTTATATTCATATTTATTGATAATTATTTATGTGTTCATTTACAAATATTCAAATATGTGAATCTATTAATCTACAACAAATACATATTTTTAATTAATAGAATGAACTATACTATTTGATTAAAAAGAAAGCAATCAAACAAATAGCATAATTTATAATTAATAATTGAATTTATAATTGATTATTAGTACTAATTAATGTCAATAATGATATTTAAGTATATTAATTATAAAGTCAACCAACAATACTTATGTTGATTAACTTCATTTTTCAATTTTTTTCTATATTACAATAATTTTTTAAATTTAATTTTTTTTCTTTCCAATTCTTCAATTATAATTTATATATATAGATTATGAGATTTTTATTGATAAATATAAATAATTTATTACTTAATCCATTTATAATTGAATATCTACTAATTGAATATGGATAATATCCACTTTAAATGAATATAGATAAATTTTATATAAATGAATACAAATGTGAATGGTGAAGAATTTGGGAACATCTATTTACAGCCTTGAGGGTCACACTATGGTATTTTATGTTCTCACATATACTTGGGCAATTTCTTTAGCTTGTTAGGCTATCTACATAGCCAAAACAAGTCTTCAAGATAACTTTTTATTTTTAGTTCTGGGTACTTGCAAAGTGGGTGCTTCTGCAGCAAGTGTCATAGCATAATTGACTTCGATAACACTCAAGGGGTTTTCTTCTAATATTATGCCACCTTTTAAATTTGTCAGCCCTTGCTTGGCATTAATACTTTCACATCAGGTGCTTACTCCTAGTTAGGGAGTTAGACATCTTGAGAGGTTAGGTCATTTTTTTTGGCAAGTTAGGGTTTTCAACTAAGATGGTATTTGAGGTTTTAAGCTCAATCAGAGGTGGTGCTTTCCAAATGTAAAGAGGTATCACTCACTTGGTCGAGCATGCAGTGATGCGGTTTGGTGCCAAGAGACACACTTGAGCACTTGGAAAGGTGCTATAGCAGCTAACATCACACTTAGGTGCTTGATGAGCAACCATGGAGGTGTTCAAGCACAACTTAGAATTTCTAGTGGGACTTGGCATTTAGCATTTGATTTCTGGCAAAGCTCAATGAATGACTTAGAAATTTTGTGGGAGAGATCTATGTTCTAAATTATCTCTTAGGTTTCATGCAAAGCTAATGGAACCCTTCAAAATGCCTTGCAAAGGTTTTGCATTGAAAAACCTTTAATATATATTATCACATCACATCACTTTGTGTGACCTCTGGAGGTCTTGTTAGGAAAATAACACTTTGTACTCTATAGATTCTTCTACTTTGCATGGTTATGATTCCTTGTCGAGGGTATCTCTTAATGAGTCTCTTTAAGAGGTTTCATAGTGATTATGATTTCACAAGCCTCTTTTATTTTTCTTTACATGATAAAGTATCAACTAGATGCAAAGTGCCTTTTATGTTCATAGTATTGTTTGATTTTGTGTTCCTATTATAGGAGTTAGAGTATTTTTGTACTTTTTCTAGCACTAAGTTACTTGAAAGACTTATCTTTCATGAATTTCATTACATTCGTGGCATTGTCCACAAATTATTGTGTTTTTTTACTTGTATCATGATGGTCACCTGCTTGGGATGGTCATTGTGGAGTTTGTTATATAAGTGTATGGGAGAACTGCCAAACACTAGCTTATTGTTGGGATACTAGGCACTAATCTTGGGTGCTCGTGTTGAACTAGAATGCTGAGCGTTTGCTAGGCACCCAACCATCATAGGGGTTGCTAGATTCTGGTTGCCCGACCATCAGATCTTCTCTAAGACACTTAGGTTTTTTCATCTTTGGCATTCTTTCTTTTGATTGATTCAAATATTTGGGGAGCACTTAAGATCTTTGCCAAAATTTAGCTCTTGGCAAGTAACTTAAAGATATTTTCATCGTATTCTTGTGTACACTTAGTTAATAGCTAATTTCCAAAGTGTTATTATGTCATCAAGGTGAGCTTAAGGCCTAATAGAGGCACAACGCCTCTTGTAATTGAATTTTCTCATAAGTCCCTTTGAAGGGATTTTATTAAATCACATAAATTAATGTATGAATATATGTGTAGACCTCACTAAGGAAGTCTCATCGTGGTAATTAGTTTCATGAATCAAGTTCAAATGAGTGCCTTACCAGTAAGGGCTTATCATAGTACATAATTTTTTGTATGATGTTTGATTGATCACCTCGAAGGTGTAGTTATGTTATGAACATTAGGCAGTTTGACTAGCTTTGCCAAGAACCTCATTCAAGAGGTTATAAGGTCAATGCCTAATGTGACAACAGTGTGGGGGCACGAGCCTTATTCATAAGGTCTCACCGTTGTTCCTAGTTCTTAGTTCAATTAGATGCCTCATGAGTGAGGTTCCATTGCAATACTCGATCATTTATTGTAGATTCAATTCGGTACCTACATTGCTTAGCAATTCATTTTGAATATAAATGTGTGCCTTGTTAGCAAGGGCTAATTATAAAAATTAAACATTGTGATGATGTTTTATAGAGGATCCCATTTAGAGAGTCTTTACCTTATTAACAATTATTGAAGTGAGTTTGATCGTAGGCCTCATTCAAGAAACTTTTATTATTGGTGCTAAGTATATTGAGATAACGTTAGAGTGTGAGCCTTGTTTAAAAGGTCTTATCCCCAAATGTTAAGTTATTACGATGAGAAGTAGTGTGTTGGCTGTATGCCATATGAAGTATTGCCCTTGGAGGATTCAATAGTTGATCTTAGAGGTATAGCCATGTATCTTCTAGGAGTCCTTGAAATGGGCTTACATTTAGTTGATTAAGTATTAGCACATTTTAATTTTAAAGTGTTAAGGTATTGCTACTTTCTTTCGAGATTCACAGTAAGCTTTTCTGATTGGCAACTATATTCTATCAAAATAACTTTATAATGGGATTACACTGAAGAGTTGTCACTCGAATCTAGGGAAGATTTACTATAAGCTTTTGAGTGGCAACGACATGTTCCTAAATGTACATTATAGTAGGATTACGCTAAAGAGATGCCACCTACCTGAAGGAATTAGAGAAGGCTTTTTGGGCAGTGACCATGTACCCCTAAAAGGGTTGTACACGAGGATTATGCTTGAGAAGACACCATGTACCTGAAAGAATTACATTTAGCTTTTTAGGCCGCGACCACTTACCCCTAAAGGGGATGTATAGTGAGATTATGCCTAAAGAGAAGCCATTTATCTGGAGGAATTACAATGGGCTTTTTAAGCGACAACTATTACCCTTAGAAGGGATATATAGTGGGATTATGCTTCAATGGGGACCACGTACTCTCATAGGAGTCTTGTAGTGGGATTATCCTAGGATGGCAATCATATTCATGTAGAGGGACTGTATAGTAAGATTATGCTTGAGAATTGTTGAATGTGCATCGAAAAACAGCATGTAAGCACCTTGAATGATTTAAAAAAATATTAACTATCATGAAAAATATCAAAGAAATTTTATTATGATGAAGATAATGAAAATGGAAATATTTCTAAATCTAACTCTTTGAATAATGCATAATGTTGAAAATTAAAATCATATCAAGCTACGCAGTAAAAGCAATTATGCACCATGTGGGTAGCAAACTCCCCAAAAGGATTGCGTTTGCTATCCCATTGCTTGTTATTGTTGTTATTTCCTTCATCATGCATTTTGTGCTTATTGACTTCCTAAGAGGTTATAGCTTCATCAATCATGTTGTGCTTCTTAACGCACGTCAAGAGCTCTTCAGGGTAAAGAGAGGCTTTCCAGCAATCAACTTTTAGAACTTCAAATGCTCTAGCTCTGCTAGGTAATGTTGGGCAGGAGTTCTTAATAGATGTGAAGGACTTCCTATACTGCTTAGGTGAAGCAATTATGGTAATTCCTCTAGAGGTATTGATGTAACACTCTCAAATGGTGGGTTGCTCATCAATCTCCTGCTTTTCGAAGGAGTTTTCTCCATCCAATGTTTAACTTTATAATAGGTTAATAGGTTATAACTCTCTTTTTCATTACATTCACAACTTAGAGATTTCTTGAGCTTAATCAAGCTTCATGTTCCTTTGATATGCTAGTTTTTAGGTGCTTTTCTAAGATGTGTGGGATCTTTTTTAATTTTGAAAGCATCACAGAACTTGCTTTTGCTCCTATGAACTTTGGAGGTCTCTATAGTACTTTATTTATTAATTGTCTTTTGGTTGCTTTCATCTATGATTTCTCCATTGAACCCAGTCAAAGAAAATTAGATAGTTGTCTACTAGGATCTTTCTCATTTATGACTAGTCTGAGAAGGCTGGGATTATTGTGACTCTAGCCCATTTATCTTTCTTTATTTTTAAGTCTTCTTCGTAAATGGTGATGTCAGAATGTACGAGACTCACTTTTCATGTGAGGTAAACTAATTTTTGCAAGTGGTTTTGTTTGTACTTTGCAGTCATCTTTGAGGTTTTGATCTCCAAAGTTTTCATACTTTGAGTTTGTGTGGTCGTCTTGGGAGTCATATTCAATATCTGATGACAACTCTTTAGAATAAACCCACTAGATTGGTCTTTTGGTCATGTTTTGTAGATGGTGACATCCTCTAATAGTATGCTTTATGTTGTGATGGACATGCTCATGTTTCTCCAAACTTTACATCTCGAGTCCTTCATTATCTTTTTGGCTATAGGGTATCTTCAGGGTCACCCTTCATAGGGTATTCACTATACCTTCCAGAATTGTTCATCACCTCTTATGATCCCTAATCATGGGAGTTGTTGTCTCTCCTATGTGGACATACTTTTTGATTCAGGTCAAGAAATTCTCTAGAATGCTTAGGTGTTTAACTACATGAGTTGGTTAAAGGAAAGACTTCATGTTTACCTGTCAAGGTAAAGGAAGTTGTGCTTCATTCTCTATCCATCCTTTATTCCATCCTCTCTAGAAATGATGGCACTCTCTTACTCTTGCTAAAAGATTGG
Source organism: Jacaranda copaia (assembly GCA_014898725.1). Classification (NCBI taxonomy): domain Eukaryota; kingdom Viridiplantae; phylum Streptophyta; class Magnoliopsida; order Lamiales; family Bignoniaceae; genus Jacaranda; species Jacaranda copaia. Next base: position 1,403,692 of record JACGDI010002672.1, on the reverse strand, counting down.
GGAGTACTTTTGAGGTTCTATTGTGCCATCATACTCTAGCAAGTTCACTATCTTCATTTTAGGAGAAATTGCTTCTGCCAATATGGTTGAGGAAAAAGTTGTGCCTCATGAGAGTGACAGATAAATAGTCGTATTAGCTTCTCATTCCTTTGGGGGATGTGGCACCAAGAAAAACATCTGGACTCCAGTATCAGCACGCACATGCTTGATGGAATTTGCTCAGAGTTAGGAATAGCATCACACTTCCCTGTTATTAGGGTAAAAGGGGAGACATGGTGTCACACTTGGAGTTGGCACTTCACTCAGTTTTCTCATGAGAGGACAAAGCCCCATAGCTTTGGTGGGAGCATAGCTACAATTTTGAGAGGTGGAGCTCCTCAACATATTGAGAGCCGCTTCAACCACAGCTTAGTTGGTGGCCTTCACCAATAGGTTCTTGAATGCCTCTTAGGTTATAGGTGGGATAAGATCTCCGGAAGGTGGTGCTTGCTATGCAAGCGTATTCTGTAGTGCAAGTTGTGTGTTCGAAGTTAGCTGTGACACCGCAATAGTGCTTCCAATTAGTGACTTGCCATGTTCTCTAGCATTAGGGCCACTTGGTTGATACAATTGCGAGCCGTTTATCTCATCTACTTCCTCAGGGTTCCTTCTTCATAATTTAGAGTTTTCATAGACAACACCAAAATGATGCTATTGGAAAGGGAGCAAAGTCCTTTTTGATAGACAGCAATGTGGTGGTTCATTTCCTCCGGAATGCGAGTAAAGAGATTCTTTACTCTTGAATGTTCTCAAAAGTTTGTGATTCTTTGCAAATGATTTTTAATACCCAATTTCTCTTTGGGGTTTACAATTTATAGTTATTTCTTCATGAATTTAGATCCGTTATAGTTTTGTTATCCTTCTATATGGACTCAATTGATTTTGGATTCTGTAGCTTTTTTGTTTAATTAATTGATTTAGTTTATTGAATCTTTTATAGTTCTTTTACTAAATTGCTCTTGTAATCTTAATTATTCATAAGTTAATATTTAAAATAATTTAATTAAGATCAATTAAATTTATTTATTATTAAAAATAAAATAAGTGAAAAATAAAAAACTAAATCTACCATTTTCATTCCCTTTTCTTCCCTTTCTTCCCTCCCGAACGCAACCATAAGCTGGCCGTGGCGGCTGCATGGTCATTGATTTGGCCAATTAATTCCCATGGCTGTCATGTCCGCGTCGTAGAGCGTTTGGCGTAAGGGGATTGGTATGTAAACATGTGTGTGTTCATATATTATATTTAAATATGTCTATTGAATTTGTATATGCATATGTGTAATATAAAAATATATAAATGTTTCTAATATATTCTTTTATGTAGAAGCTTTAGTGTCATTTCAATTTTTCCCTTTCTGTTGGTTTTTTTTTTTTCGCTAGGATTACTTTCGACCAAATTTCGTTCATATTACTAGAGGGTCATTAGGTTGGAGAAGTATTCGTAAATGTGAAATTTTTCTGAAATTTTTTGTAGATAGTTCAAATTTTAGATGTTTTAGATAATTAACCCGATACAAAATTATGAAAAAAAATAGTGCACATAAGTTTATAATAAATAAACAAAACGGGTGCTACCCTTAAGAAAAGAAAGCGACTTCTCACGTATAGACAAACAGGTTATCAGCCTTACCGATATCGGCATGGAATGTTCAGGCTGTCCCCTACCAATTGGCTTCGGTCGTATGACTTTTAATTCTAGTGTATGACATGCTTGGCTTGTTGAAAGTCAGCCACTATTTCCATTTTGGCCATGAACCATTCCGATAACCACAAATAATCGTAATATAGTAAAGAAAAGCCTTTGGGAAAAACAGATTATATGATGATAAAAGAAAAATATCAGAGGAAATTGCAGCGCTCAACGCTAGTACAATCTCTTCACTGTTCTTGATTTACATGTCGGAGCACTAATTACACAAATATGGAAGAGTTGGTCATGTCAATTAACACTAATTATACAAACATGGGTGAGTTGGTCAAGTCAATTATCTCAGGACAGAGAGTTGGCCTTCTCTTCTTGCTGCCTGAATTTACCAAACGGCAGGAAGGTGTAAAAATATCTATGATCTCAACTTCATTACTAATAATATCAGGACTCTTTACCAACAGTTGATCCTGATCGTCAACCAAGGCATTTGTCAGCTGTTTCTTAAGTGGGTGGTCAAACTCTGTACTCAACTCAACCAATCTGGATCGTTGCACATCTTCCACAGTGTAGGAGCTAGTGAATGAAAATAATGTTCTAGCTGGTGAGCCGATAGTGAGATCTTCTTCTCTGATTGGAGACGAGTTCCTAGGCTGTCCTGCCCAAGTTCCAGCTAAACATCCACTCAATTCAATACTGGCATCATCTCTATGATTGTTTTGCCAGTGAATATTTTCTTCAGAAGTACCATCAAAACTAGGAGAATACTGAATTTTTCTTGCTGCTTCTGTTGATTTGTCTTCAGTTCATTCCTGGAAACTATCCTCACATTGATTGCCATCCCATTCATTGTTTACTTGAGCAGTACCATTGTAACATGGCAACTCGTCCATGGAACAGACTTGGGTCCGCATCTACTCTGGCAATGCCAGGCAGCAAGAGGTATGTATACTCTTGGTATTTTGTTGAAAAAAAATTCACTGTTAGGTTCAAACTGACAAGACAAAGCAAACCAAAGAAAGAAACTCGTGAATATATGCAACCAAAACTTCAGATACAGTCATTTCACATCCCCCATCACGCATGAGGAACAAAATTTCATACCTCCGCCAGGCAGGAAGAGTGAGCATTGTATATGCCATTTTAATCTTATTGGCAAGTCCGGAGAGAGATTTGAATTGCAGCTGCAGTCCTTACTGCTAGAGATTCTACTGGGTGCAGCCACGCCCACTCAAACTGGAACAAATAGAATCACAAACTTCACTTATATCTTCATAATACTTATGGTAGAGAAACAGAAAGCTCTGTTGCCAAGTTGACCACCTTTAACCGGCAAACTGGCATTTGCACTTGCGCACGCATATAAGACTTCATAATAGATCACAAAATTATATCTTTCAGAAGTAAAATTTTGCATTTGGGACTTTAAGGTTTTAATCTCACTAGAAATTTAAGATTAATCAGTGAAGCTCAAGATTCAACTAATTATCAGCTACAACTTGGTCAAAAAAAGTCTTTAGATTGTAGAAACAAATTCCTTGAGATCCAAGGAAATATATCATAGAGTTCTTTATCAAAGCATTCCTCGTCCTTCCAGTACATCACCAGTCTAGAGGAGTTGTTCCAGTTGCAAGTTGTGTAGGCCTTGCTAATTTGTTGGCTCCATCCATCATTTGCAATTTTTAATTTACCTTACCTAAGTCCAACCTATTGACTTCAGAAACTTCAGTTTGCCGTTCGCTTGGAGTGCAGCTGTTTTTGCAGTTTTTATTTTTAAATGTTAAGCTTTTACCCCGTATTTCATTGTCAAGTATTTTACACTCATTACTAGAGTTAAATAAAACTCATCTATTATGCTTATACTATCGCAAACTCAGACCCATATGCGAGCATATAATTGAGACTATATTGACTTATTCTTTTCATTTTCAAGATTATAATTAAGAAATTTTAACTTTTCTAAGAAATGCCAGTAGGCATTAAATTTCAATATCTATCAGATTACTATCGCATTTAAATCAGTTAGTGTTTAATTTTCCCAACAATGTTGTTCATATACATTTGAATTTGCTCCATAGAATTTCTAATCTAGCAATACTGTATTCTACGCTTTAAAAATGTACATCTGAAGTCTATAAAGACAAAAATAAAGAATAAACTAGCTTTATCATAAATAAGATTGGAACAAGCAAATTTATTCAATTTAAATAATTTAAAAAATGCTGGTATTAATATTCTTGGTTAAATGTACTGAACCCAGAGATTTTCGAGTGCAAATTGACTACAATATCAATGCTCAGCAATTTATACAATTAAGTCACTTAAATAAAAATTTAATATAACACTTACAATGAACATGTCAAAGTCTAATGAAAACTTTTAATATTTTTTTCTACTTTTAGAAGAATAACACAATATTTTTATTTAACACAGCTTTAGTACTTGTTTATATATTTACATATTACAATAATGATGTTTAAGCAAATTGTAAAATATATAGGTAGTCTTTCGTGATATGAAAATACTTGAACCGTGCCCAACTGCAATTTCTTATTCTTCTTTTTGTCTAAAATGAAGACCAATAGATCATTTTGCTAACCCTGTGGTTGTAATGCAGTTTCACCACAACGTATACCATGCTGCTTTGTAAAAACTGATCAAACTGAAATACATATTATAAACAACAACTTCAAAAACTATGGCTCCCAATCTAGTTGAACATATTTAGGCTCACACTTGACTTAACAATACACAAACTTTCTCTCTCAAAGCTTGAACTTGTTTGAGCTTTACTGCTCAGAGCTCAGGGTCGATTTGGAAATTAATATGTATTTCAAGTCAAGCCTAAGCCAACTCCAATTTGTTTTTCTTATTTTTGTTTTTATTTTTATTTTTATACAACTAATATTATATATCTAAATTACCAGGTACAAAACATTAGCAATCTCCTAGCACTTCAAATTAATCAAAAGTAAATCTTACTCAAACTAAAATGAAAAATCATTACACTTAAATTCACCAAGTGACTCAAAAGTCAAAACACAACTGATCTCTGTGACAAACAAAATAAAATCTGGTATTCTGCCAACTTGTAAGCGATCAAAATTTGTTTATGGATGGTTGACTTTAGGATTTTTCTATCTGCTCTAATCTAAGTTCTCTATATTGTCCATAAAATATATTTCTTGGGTTGATGAGTAAATTTTATATATACTACATATTAATATCTTACATATACTTTTATAAATATAAACACAACATATATTATCCAATATGAGGCTCATGAGCCTCAAGTCCAATTCCAGGGAGCCTGCCTTATACAAGCTGCTTGATCTCCATTTGGTTTGATAAAACTCCGCCTAAATTATCAGATGGACCTCGTGGGCTGTGGACTTGGTTCATTCACATTTTAATAAGGGTAAAAACTACTCTGTTTTTCCTTTTTTTATTTCTTTTCTTTTTTTCTTTTTCGTTCAAAAGAAGCGAAAAGAAACAGCATTTAAAGATTAAAAGAGGGAAACAATCTGAAGAGCGGCAATATTAGTGGGGAAGCCATAGATGCACAACGCCATTTCCGAGGGCCGTTTCCTCTTCGTCCGCCAGGCGCAGCTCCCAATTTCGCCGTTGTGCTGCCTTATTCTCCGACGTGGATTCCCCGTATAGCTGTAAGATGAAGACAAAGCCAGAATTTATATTTCAATCTGATGTAATCAACAATTTAATGTAAATTTTCAGACAGCCGAACGGAATTCGGAATCGAATCGAACCCAATGTAAGTGTGGCCATTGAATCTGGGACAGAGCGACGTCAGCAGATAGCATGCGAAGAAACCCTCCCTTTCTCCTCCTTCTTCATCGATGTCGCCCCTTTCATGGGTTGAAATTAGGGTTTGTTGGATCTTTTCTCGCCCCTTGCTTTTCCTCGCTCTCTTCTCCCTCGTCTCTCTTAAATTTCCCAACTTCGATAGGAAAAATTCGACCGTTGCAATTCGTGGATTTTTCTTTTTCGGCTTTTTGTTGTCTGAAATGGGCGAAGAATTTGAATTTGGAAGTTGGGTTTTAGAATGATTATTTGAGCTGCAACATCCATTATTCCATTTATTCAAGTTGGAGCGGTGAATAGATTAGATTTTAATTTGAATTTGATTTAAATTTAATTTAAATTTTAAAAAAAATTTGATTAAATTATTCTATGAATAAAATTTGATTATAAATTTCATAATTCGAAATAAATAAATCGGATATATCGAATATGGAATTAAGCAATCTAATCGGTTAAAAATCTAAATCAGAACTTTAATATTTTTTATTATATTAATACTTTTATATATAATATTAATAAAAATTTTAAAATAAAATCTATATATTATATTAATCTAATAACTATATTAATATTTATATTATATTATTAATATTGAGTCTTTTAACATAAAAAATAAAAAAAATATTGATAAAATATCAAATATAATAATATATAATAGTTCATCTATACATTAATATAATGTAAAATAGAAATTTAGTATTAATATTTAATTTTTGAACTAATATAAAATTAAAAATTATTAAAAATTCAAATATAACATAAATTTACTTTATAAATACAATATTTTTATAAAATTCAAAAAAAAAGGAAAAAAAAAGTAAATCAAATCGAATTTTTTAATCAAATTTTAAATATCCATTAGATTTAATATGATACTAACTAAAAAAGATTTTATAGAATTTCAGATCAAATTCGAATATAAATTTTAATATTCAAATTTGAATATGATAGATTCAATGCAAATCTGATTCATGGAAAATTTTATTACAAAATAATGTCAATGACCCACCTCAACTTCCCGTAGGCATATGATATTGACCTGAGCCCTGCTGCAGAGGTTCAACAGACCAATCAACAATCAATTGACCGTCAAAATATGTTTTTCTATTTTTTTGTTAAAATTTGCACATGAACATATAATAAGAATTATTGAAGTTGAATTCAAACTTCAAATTTCACATATATAAATTTGAGGATGATGTAATTGACCAATTAATCACTCATCCAAAATTAGGTCCGAATATCCAAATATTCATTCCATAAAATTAAATCAATATTGTCAAGTCAAAATATCCTACTAAATATAAAATTGAATTAGTTGATTTAATTCATTTTTTACAAAATTATTTTGTATATCTTAGTTTGTTCTTTAACTACTCAATTTTTTTAAAACAAACAAAAATTATAATTGTATTTTATATTTCATTTTTTTTATTTTCAACCTGTATAAAAGTAAAATAAATATAAAAAATGTATACAAAAGTTTAAATATCTATTTATACTTTCATATAGTACAATGGTGTTTGACCATAATTAATAATTCTGATTAAATTCTAAATTCTTAATTTAAATTAAAAGATTCTTATTGGTTGTTGATTGCTCATATTTGTCTAAAAAACCTAAGATTTGTTTATATAAAGAACAACTTGATTTAGATTCAACTATTTATATTCTTTATTAAAAACTATTTACTTATTAACTATTAGGTAAATTGTTAACAACTAAATAAATATTGTTTAGGTAGATGAAATAAAGTCATTATATATTCATTTAACTATTAATAATAAGGTAAATTAAATCTATAAGGGTAAAAAAGCAAAAATAAGCTAAAGGAGTTCAATTAATTAAATAATAAGTAAAATAATAGACCAAAGAGCCCAATTAATCAACTTCACCAATATGATGATCTAACCTTAATTGGCTTTGATGAGGCTCATTAAACATTTAATCACTATGAATACTAACTCCCAACACAGGGGCCATGCTAATCTTCTTTATATTTGAGAAATGAATGCCAACTCCTAAAGCAAAAATGAACATGGGAAAATCATTTGCATTAGGAAAAAAAAATGTGGAAAGGTTTGAGTCCATGTAAATGCATTTTGGAGCAAAGAATCTAATCACATTTCCTAATTTCTGAAAAGGAACCTAAATTCATATCTAAGCACATCATCTTGGCATCATCTATGGGAACTCCTACCTAAGAACACTGAGAATGTACACAAGGCTCAAAGTTTGAGATTTCAACAACCAAATCATCCCCAGAGGCTAAAACATAGAGAATAACCAGTCTAAAGCATAGTTACATCTTGCACCAGAGTCAATACCTAAAGAGCACCTACCACTGCAAGAGATGCCATCACAGTAGGCTCTATCTCCTAAACAACCAATACTAGAGAAAACTTAAGAGATGCCGAAGATGTTGCTAGAGAATGTATCCACACATGGTGCAGCCAATGCAGTAGCCCAGTACACCAGAGATGCTACCCTCAAGAGCAATCGTAGCCATCTCTCGCTAGAGTAAGGAAGCTTCATCATCCTTGAAGAAGATAGAACAAAGAACTAACCCAAAGCTAGACACTGCTTTTATGTCATCAAGTGGATGTGCTATCATCCATTAAAGCTGATTCATTGTGGTGACTGCCTATTGCTATTGAAGATTAGAGTCACTTACTTGTGCTTTAGCATTCGGGAAGAGTAGAAAGCTAGTACCTCTCTTTAGTCATTACTCTTCTAAGTGTAGCTTTTTCTACCTAACTATCATGGAGGAGGTATTTCTTTTAGGAACGAAGATAGTCACCCTACCAAAGTTCATGGCATGGCAAATCCCTATGACTACCTGGACAATTTCTTTTCAGGGATAGAGCTTTATGACTTGAGTGAAACTACCTATTATTTCACACTATGCTTACCAAGCATGCTCTAACGTGGTTCAATCAAAGCTAGCTAGATCCTTTAGAGGTAGAGAATAATTAGCACTATGTTTTCTCTAAACCTCTCCAAGTGTAAATACCCTAAGATGGTAACGTACCTATTTACTATCAAGCAGAAAGATAGAAAGTCCTTAAGTTGTGCGAAATTCCCCACATATACCAAGAGCTTGCCCAACATCATCTAGTAGAATCTGACATTCTTGTCGAAGTCAGTTGCCTCGAGGAAAAGTTAATTGGGTGCTAGATTGCACCACAAAAGAGTGTCAGTTGAAAAGATGCTCTTTGCCCACAACTTAAATCACGCAACTAGGACACGAGTTACCACCCAACATGACTAGGCACTCCATCAACGACTTTGCAAGCTCTTTTCCCTTTTCTCTACCGAATTATGCTAGTAGCTAAATTTTTTCCTTTTTAAGTTTTCAAGTATTACTTTCATTAGTTAGGAATTATTTCAAAGAATAGCAAATAAACGCAACCTATGAAAGTATGAGATTAACTAGGATGCATAAATTAAAACCAAAATAGGGAAAATTTTTACTAATTATCTCCACCCCAAGGATCTATCCATATGCCTTAAATTAAGATTTAAAGGCTGAAAAATTACCTTTGAAGAAGAAATCAAAGGAATAGAGAAGATCTTCCAATGGACATCTCCAAATGAAGATCAACAAGCTTCTTTTCCTTGATCCAATTTCTCTATGTCAAGGCCTCCTAAATTCAATAACTTTTGTACATAATATCACCTCTAATACAACCACTCAATAGCTGAATAAAGCGCTAAAATTCGGCTACTAGAAAGGTTCAATCACCAATCCTAAGCTTCCAAAGCGTGAAGCCTCTAATGTGTAGTCCACACACTTAGGAAGGTCTCTCAATCCACACACTCTTTGCTAGAGAAGAGAGGATGAAGAAGATGGTAGATGTGGCAGTTTTGGGAAGAGGAGAGAGGGATGAAGGAACCAATGAGGTAGTTAATACACGAGTTAACTACCTAATTGGATGGAAGAAAATGAGAACACGAATAATCATGCTATGGCCAGCCATGTCTGCTATTTATAGGAAGCTTCCATCACACCTTTGACTCGTAAAGCTTGAATTTTCATTTTAATTTCCTAAATTAAAATTGCCAACTCACATAATTCAAATAGACTCTTCCACTTGATTTCCCTTTAAAAGTTGAATTCCCTATTTAATTAAATTAGATCTTTAATTTAATTAATTTAACTTAATTTCATAAGTTAATTAACTTAACTTTCTAAGTTAATTGAGCTAACTTAACTCCTTAATTAACTTGACTAATTAAAAAGTCATATGGCACCAATTAAATTAATACCTTAATTTAATTGACCAAATTTAATTCTTTAAATTATTTTGATTAATTTAATGCTTAAATTAATCAAGCCAAAATGACCAATTGATAGTTAGTAAACTTATTTTCCTTGCTTCACTCATAAACGCCTACTAAGCAATTTTCTAACTCCTTAGAAAATTTTTCCTATTAAATAAGAGTTTCTTTAGGCTTTTGTGTGTGACCCATTAAGTTTATCCATTCATTGGAAATGAGCTCCCAACTTTTATAATATTTTGAATATTAAAATATTTCAATTAGTTTAAACTCAATTAATCTAATATCTCTTTCAATTAATCTCTATTAATTGACAAATACCCAATCTCCATAGTTGATATCTAACAACAACCCATGGGACCCAACTAATTGAATGAATTATCTTGATGAACCATTATAGCTTACACCTGCCATGCAAATACAATTCTTCCATCTCCTATATTCTTAAAGAGGCTTAAGGCAAGATATTTGTCGGCTTCCTAATAGCTTGAATAATTATGTCTTTACATCCAATGTTTGACTCCACTTTATGACCTCAACTTTGAAAAACACCTTTTTCCAAATTGTCATACTACCTTGCATAAGAATTTCTTAGAATCGATCATTATAGAATACATAAGAGATACACTTGTTCTTCACAACAATAAGGAAACAGATCCTTTCTTAAATCTCACAAACCTCCATGTTTAAGTAGCTTATGCCCAATAAATCCTGGATGACCCACTACATGGTCAAAGCGAAGTCAAAGCATGAGTACCTAAACACAAGCTTACTATGTATCCTCAAGTTAAAGAAATAATTATATGTACTATTGTAAGCTTTGAGAATTTTTCGCTATCGACTTATGGCTATGGCTATCTAATGGGTTCTCTAAGTAGGCCTTCAGTGAATTTGTTCTCTAATAAGAACCTGCTAACATACATCCATGTCTAACATAGATTGCCCATGAAATAGGGCAATGTCCAACCCTTTGGAGTATGCCTCACTAATGCAAGTTTATCTGAATCTTAGATGCCCCTTTTTGTATGATTCTATATCTTAGAATATCTAAAATCATGACCTTAGAGACTTGCTTCATGATCACCATCATATGCGTGACCAAGTCACATAGTTTTGAATAATTTAAAGGATTCAACCAAATGCAAATGAAGTATAAAAAGCATAAGATAAAGATAACTATTTTATGAGATATCATTCAATCAAGATTGTCTTATAATTGGAGTAGTATTTACAGGCTAATTCTAATTGGCTGTGAGATACTATGCTAACAATCTACCATTTGTCTTGAAGCTAATTCGCCATGGCCTTTAAGCCCATTTTCTCAAGATGTCCTTCAAAGACCTTACACGACAAGGGTTTAGTTAATAGATTTGCTATATTCTCTTTTGAGGCTACCCTCTTCACTCGGATGTCACCTCTATCAATGATCTCATGGATCAAATGGTAACACCTCAAAATTTGCTTGGATCTTGGCTCTTTAGCTTGCGCAACTGCTCTGTTGTTGTCACAAAAGACAACTACAAACTCAAGAATGCTAGGCACTACATCCAACTCTTGGATGAAGTTATTCATCTAAACACCTTCCTTTACATCTTCCGAAGCTGCAATATATTCTGCCTCATTTTTTGATCCAATTAAATTAAAGTTTAATTGGAGATTTTGAAGAATATTGATTCTTACTTGCACTTGATTTTTGAAGTATGTTTAAATACTTTAATTTTCACTTTTAAAAGGTGTTTTAAATATGGAAATTCATCTAATATGTATGAATATGTGTTATGGGGGTGTCCATAAATTTTTGGTGCACAAAAGTAGGCTATTTACGCTTTGACTTCGTCCAAAACAGGGGATGGCAAGCTGCCGCCAAGGTAGCCACATGCTTGGCCAAGCAACAGGCACACTATGTGCGCATTTGCCACATGGCCATGCGGGTTGGCTAGGTAGTAGCAAGCCAAACTCATTTTGGAAGGGTTTTAAGGTTTAATTTATGTTATTTATGCTCAAAAATATTTTTGATTCATACTAAGTAGATACATAAATATTGTGCAAGTTGTCAAAATTATGTTCGACATTTTTGAATGCTTTTAAAATCTTGTTCGAGCTAGTCTTGAATTATGTGCAAAAATGAGATGCATAATCGTTATGCTTATTTTTGCTTGTTAATTAATTATTTATGAGATAAGCATTTAATATGTTGAATTAAATGTCCATTCTTATTTATTGTTCATTTAATTATTGAATGTATGATGAATGAATGGGGATGAACATGAGCCTTTAATATTGATTTTATTTGTTTCAAGTTGTTAAAAAGTGTTGTATTAAATTGGGACTTGCATGCCTCTTAATTTCTAATTTGTAAATATTATAAGAGTAGAATCACTAAGAGTGAGGATTCTTTTCTCATGTAATTGTTGCAAGGAGACAAGAAGACCATTGGAGGCTTGAAGACCCATGAATGTATGGAATACATTGGTGCAATAGTTAGATTCAATCAACACACTTAAAATCAACTAAGTAGTATACTTATGGCTCTAAAGTGCACTAGTTGGTTAATGCTCATAGTCATTCCACCCTTGGAGCTTGCTAGGCACATTTACTTATTTATGCTTTCTTTGTCCTATTGATGTATGAGATGCATGGTTAGGATATAGATAACCTGAATAAGAGAAGATAAAGTTGATGAAATCTTTGTAAGTAAGAAAATCCCCCACTTAGAAGTATCTAAGTGCTTCCAAAATATTAAGTCAAAATGAATAATATTAAAAGGAGCTTTAATTAATCTATGCTTTCGACCAATAGTATATGACATAAGATGATACTATATTTACGTGATGTCTCATGAATCATTGGTCATGTTTATGGTGGAAGGCCATGCTCACATACTACGATGCGCCTTTGATTTGATACTTCCTATATGTTATCTCATGTGTCATGGAATGCCATAGTCCAGTTTCAAATGAAAGATTGATTGGTAGGTTTGTATGGAAACTGAGACAAAACATATCAAAGGTTACATAGAGATACAATTAGAAAAAATTGCTTACCTTCGAATTGTTTGTGGATGTCTCACAATTTTTGAGTCCACTGCATGTCCTTTAGGGCCTTGATTCTCACTAGGAAATAAAATTTCCTGAATTTCTCTAGAGGGTGAGGAATTTGATAAAATAGTGGGAGAAAAACATACTTGAAAATCCATGAACATGTTTTCTATATCAATATCCAATCATATGCTTGTATTCTCTCTTTTTTCCCTTTGTAGATTTTTGAAATCTCAAAATCAAAATGAATACAAATTCACTCAATGTGATTTTGGAAACAAATAAGCTGACCGGGATAAACTTCCACAATTGGCTTAGAATCCCTAAGATTATTCTTGATTCCAGAAAGAGAACTTATGTGCTTACTCAAAATTTGCTAGACACCATAGGTGATGATGCCAATGATGAGGTTTATGAAACATTCATGAAGTAGGTAGATGATGATCTAAAACCATGATGCCTCATTATGGATTCTATATTAAATGAACTCCAAAAGTCTCATGAGCACATGAAAATGACTAATGAGATTCACTTGTACTTATAAGAGTTATATGGTGTGCAAACTAAATATGAAAGGTTCTCATTGCCTAAGGAACTTTTTTGGACTATAATGAAGTAGAGTCAAGTGTTCATGATCATGGCCTTAAGATGATCAGTCTCATTGAGAAACTTGTTTAATTGCACGTAGTTATGGACATCGAATTCTATGTGGATTTGATATTTCAATCATTATCACACTCTTTTGATCAATTCGTTATGAACTTCAATATGTTGAAGTAAGAGAAGATGATTAATGAATTGGTCAATATGTTGGTGACCACTAAGGCGACTATAAAGAAAGACAAACCTTTAATGCTTGTTTCTTCCTCCAATTCTAAAGGCCTTTGGTGTGTTAGAAAGGGATGTAAAAGGAAAAAAAGTTTCTCCTCCAAGGGAAAGCAACCATTAACGGCCTCAGGTAGAGTCAAGAAGAAGAAAAGCCATTAGAAGAGAAATTGAAAAGAGTATCTTACAACCCTAGGGAAGGGTATGTACTTTATTAAAGTGCACTTAGCAATGAATTCTTTCTTATGGCTATTTGATATTAGATGTGGTTCTCACCTTTGTAATTTGTAACAAGGGATGGAAAAAAAGAGTCCCAATGAGGAGGATTTGATCCTTTGCCTAGGCAATAGAGCAAAAATTGCAGCCAAAGTCAAGAGCATTATCAAGTTAGACTTGGGGAACTCCTTTATTGTACTTGATCCTTACATTTATGTCTCCAACCTTGTTAAGAACATTATGTCTATTCCAATTTTGGATAATGGAAGGTTTGATTTTTCTATATTTAATAGGAATTTGAAGATATTAAAAAATAATTTTTTAATTGCTCAAGTTATATTAAACAATGGATTATACATTTGGGATTCTCAACCATCGTTAATGCACATTCAATAAAGTGAAAAAAAATTAGATATCCAAGAAAATGCCATTTTGTGGCATGTTAGACTTGGACATATTTCCAAAAATATAATGAACAAGTTAGAAGCCCTCAAAGCACTAAACATTAGTAGCATTGAGGATCTTTCTACTTGTGAATCTTGTTTGAGGAAAAAATGACCAAAACTCCTTTTGTAGGACAAATGGAGCAAACCACAAGTCCTTTAGATTTGACCATATAGATGTTTATGGACCACTACGAGTTAGTGCGAGATATGGCTTTTCATGCTTTATTTCTTTTGCTGATGATCATACTCTGTTCGAACACATGTATCTTATAAAGTACAAGTTCGAAACTTTCAAAAAGTTCAAAGAGTATATGAACAAAATAAAAAAGTAATTGTGACTAAGTATTAAAGCTTTTCATTTAGATTGAGGTGGAGATTACTTGAGTACTGAATTTTTAGATTATTTAAAGGAGAATGAGATTCTCTCTCAATGGACTCCATCTCGCGCACCTCAACACAATGGAGTAGCCAAGAGGAGAAGCCATACCTTGTTAGACATGGTACATTCCATGATAAACTTCACCAATGTGCCTATATCCTTTTAGAGATATGCCTTAGAAATGGTGGCAAGGCTACTAAATGTAGTACCCTCAAAATTGGTCCTGAAAACACTATAGGAGATGTGGTATGGCAAAGCACTTTCTTACTTTTTTCTAAAGGTTTGAGAGCTCTTCGCTTACATCAAGTGGTTAGCAGGAGACAAATTGGATGCTAGATCTTAAGAGAGTTTGTGGGTTAATTACTTTTATGATTCCTCAAAACAACAGAAGTTTGTCTGAAGTAACGCCACCTTTTTGGAAATGGAATTTCTATAAATAGAAATGACATTATTATTGAACTTGATGAAGTTTAAGATGATCAAGACATCCCACAAATGGTAGAAACAAAGAAACATCAAAAGTCTAACACACAACCTCTGAGAAGGTCGA
The DNA here is from genome assembly GCA_014898725.1 of Jacaranda copaia. Taxonomy (NCBI): domain Eukaryota; kingdom Viridiplantae; phylum Streptophyta; class Magnoliopsida; order Lamiales; family Bignoniaceae; genus Jacaranda; species Jacaranda copaia. Next base: position 1,388,449 of record JACGDI010002672.1, on the reverse strand, counting down.
ACTGGATCAAGAAGCAATCTAAAAGATTTAGATTCCTTCATGAAACAGGCTAAATGGATAGTGATCCTAAGACATATGAGAAAGCTATATTGGACACATATTTGGGAAATTAGCTAGACACCATAAAATTAAAAATGGACTCTATGTACTCTAACAAAGTATGGACATTGATAGATCCATAGAAGGGTATAGTACCTATTGATTGAAAGGCGTCAATGGAGAGGTGATGACCTTCAAGGTGCAAGAAATGGCAAAAGGGTACACTCAAAGACCCAGTATTAATTTCAAGGTAACCTTTTCATCGATTGCTATGCCTAAATCTATAAGCAAACAGATGTAAAGACTACTTTCCTTAATGGAAACATTGAAGAAAAAATTTATATAGAGCAACCACAAGGTTTTACATCCAAAAGGAGCAAGCAAAAGATCCATTTATAGACTTAAATAAGGGTCTCAAAGTTGGAACATGCATTTTGATAAGATAGTCAAATCATTTGACTTTATCAAAAATATGTACGAACCTTATGTGTACAAGAAGGCCAGTGGAAGTAGCATACAGTTTATTGTGCTTTATGTTGATGACATTCTTCTCATTAAAAGTGAGAGAAGAAAGTTAGAGTGAGCTAAAAGTATGGCTATCCACAAAATTCTCCATGAAGGATTTGGAAGAAGTATCCTTTATATTGGGAATACAAATTTATAGAGATAAATTGAAGAGGATGTTGGTACTTTCCCAAACACCATACATTAACAAAATATTAAAGATGTTTAGTATGGAAGAATCTAAGAAGGAATTCATTATTATGGAACATGGTCTTTATCTCTCTAAGTCTATGACCTCTAAAACTGACGATGAGAGAGAAATAATATCCTATATACCTTATGCGTCCACTATATGGAGCATAATGTATGCCATTCAATGTACAATGCCAGATGTAGCATATATTCTAAATGTAACGAGTTATTTTCAATCCTACCTTGGTGAACGTCACTAGATAGCTGTCAAACCAATCCTTACGAACTTGAGAAGAACTAAGGATTTATTTTTTGAGTATAGTGATGGAGAATTGAAACTTAAGGGGTTTTAAGATTTTAGTTTCTTATCTAATGTGGATGACCTAAAATCCGTCTTGGGATTTTTATTTTGCCTCAATAGCAGCATTGTGAGTTGGAAAAGTTCTAAACAGGAAACCATAGCTAATTCTATCACCACAGTATTGTTGAAATAGTGCCTTGCAAGCCAATTAGATTAGCCTTGTAAATTATTTTCTTATAAAACAATCTTGATTGAATTATATATATTATATGGTCATCTTCATCTTATGCTCTTTATTTACTTCACTAATATTTAGATAAAGCCCTTAGATTACACAAGACTATAGGACTTAGACATGCACTAGGTGGTGATTATGGAATAAGTCTTATACAATCGTAATCTTACATCTTCCAAGTCATTGGACCTTAGGAGACAGTGCATCTAAAGTTCAGACACACTTGCATTAAAGCTACATAAATCCAAGGGTTAGATGTTGCTCTATTCCATAAGCAGTACCATATGAGATATGGGTGTATGTTAGTGGGTGCTTGTTAAAGAACAAGTTCACTAAAGACCCGCCTGAGAATCCACAAGATAGCTAAAGTGGCAAGTCGGTAGTAGCAGGTCCTCTAGCTTATACTAGTGCATATAATTAGTTATTTGTCCTAAGGATCTATGGTAATCTTGTGTTTGGTCCTTATACTTTAACTCTTCCTTAGTAACTTAATGGGCCACTCAAGTAGAGATTGGGCACGAGCTACTAAATATGGAAATTTGTGAGTTCTAAGATGGAATCCAACTCCTTGTCTTTGTAAAGGGCTAGTACATCTCCTGTGTATTCTATAATGATTGATTTCAAAAAATTCTTGCGCAAGGTAATGCAACAATTTGGAAAAGAGTTTCCAAAGATAAGGTCACAAAGAGAATTGAATATTAAGAATAGAAGCATAGTATCATGGCTATCAGGAAAATGACTAATATCTTGCCCTAGGCTTCTTTCATGAAGATAGAAGATGGAAGGACCATATTTGCATGGTACACATAATGCTAGAATGGTTCTCCAAGAGCATTCATTTTAGTCAATTAGTTGGACTTCATGGGCTTGAGGTTGGACATCACCATGAAAATTGTGTACTGTTCAATTAATAAGATTAATTGAATTGAGTCACTTAATTTAAAGGAGTTTAAACTAATGAGAATATTTGATATTTCATAAGTCATCAGTAGTTGTGAGCCTATATCCAATGAATGGAATAACCTAATAGGTCACACATAGAAGCCAAATGCGTGACCTATTAAATGAAGGAGAACTTTCAAGGGATTAGAAAATTCACTCTCATGATCCAATTGAAGGGGACAAAAATTGAAGTCATTTTTTGCTTAAACAATTTAAGTGTTAAATTGATCAAATTATTTTAGGAGTTAAATTAAGATCAATTAATTAAGAGTTAACATGATTATCAATTGGTCAAATTAATTTATGATTTAAATTAATTTTGACTAGCTTAAAGAGTTAAACACTTTGACTTAAGAGTTAAGTCAAAGGATTATTAATTAAATTAAAGTGTTTAATTTAATTAAATTGGAAGAGTTAATTTTGGAGGAAATTATTAAATGAAGATTTCATTAAATATAGAATTAGAATTCATTTGGATGACATTTCATAAGATGAAATATAAATTTCAAATGAAATTCAAATTCACATACAACTAATAATCACATAAGACTTGGCATGCTTAGGTGGCGCTCCAACCTTGAGGAAGTGTGATGCCACCTTGGCATCATACCCTCCTCCTTCTATATATAGATATAGAAGGGGATGGCCACTAGTGATTAGTAGTGTGAAATATTTCTCCCCACAACCACAACAAATTGTTAGTGGAAATATCTAATAGTTAGATTCTCCAAAATTCTCTCAAACCTCTTTCATTTTTCACATCAATTCCAAGGCTTCTTTCCCCCATTTCTCTAAAATTATCTCCAACTATTTTTGTAGAGGAAAGGTCATTAAATTGGTGTGTGGACTATCTTGTTAGAGGCAAAATGTTTGGGTTGCTCTTGCTCTTGGAGAAACAGTTTTTGGTAGCCACTTCCAGCTATTTTGGGGGGACCTTATTGTGTTCTGATCTGTCTGAAATTTTTACTGTCTTTTCTTCAAGGGGTTGAGAAATTCCAGTAAAATTTTCAGCTCAAAACAAGGAGTTTAGCTTGGGTAAATCTGGACGTGTTTCCTCTGTGCCAGTGGGGGGACAGCTTTAAGAGTTGAAGGGTGTTCTTCCTTGTTCCTTGATTTTTGATTTATTCAAGGTATTTTCCTCTTTAAATCTGAATTCTATGCATGTCTAGATCCTTATGAATGTATGTGGCCTAGTTTTATTCAGTTTTTATGGACTTATTCTAGATCCTAGTGATATATATACCTACAAGCGTAATACATTGTAGCTTTGGAAGCTGCAAAGGAAAGTGTTTGGATGAAAAACTTCATCTAAGAGTTAGATATAGTGCGTAATATTGCTAAGCCTATAGTTGTCTTCTGTGACAATAACAGAGCAGTTGCGGAAGTTAAAGTGTCAAGATCTTATCAACAATCCAAGCACATTTTGAGGCAATATCATTTAGTCCGTGAAATCATTGATAGAAGTGACATCCAAGTGGAGAGAGTAACATCAAAGGAGATTATAGCAGATCCACTAACTAAACTCCTAACACAAAAGATTTTTGAAGGATATCTTCAAAAGATAGGTCCTAAGACTATGGGAAATTAGCTTTAGGACAAGTGGGAGATTGTTGGAATAGTGCCCCATAGCCAATTACATTGGCATGTAAACTATTTTACTTGTGATATTATCTTGATTGAATGATATTCATATTAAATGGCATTCTTTATCTTGTGCTTATTTTACTTCATTAGCATTTGGTTGAAGCCCCCAGATCGCACAAGGGTACAGGACTTGGTCACACACTAGATGGTGATTATGAAATAAGTCTTATACAGTCGTGATCTTAAAATATTCCAAGTCATAGAATCTTATAAGATAGGATATCTAAAATTTGGATAGACTTGTACTAACGATGCATAAATCCAAGAAATTTGAGATTGCTTCATTTGAAGAGCAATTCACATTAGACATGAGTGCATGTTAGTAGGTGCTTGTTAGAGAACAAGTTCATTGAAGTCCAATCTAGAGAATCCACTAGATAGCCGTAGTGGTAAGTTCTCCTGCTTATGCTAGTTCATATTATTAGTTCTTATACCTGAGGATCCACGATAACCTTTTGTTTAGGTCCTCATACCTTAACTCTTCCTTGACCATATAGTAAGTCATTTGGGTTGACATTGGATATGAGCTATTTAGACATGGAGGTTTGTGAGATTCAAGATGGAATTCATCTTCTCATCATTGTAAATGGTGAGTGCATCTCCCATGTATTTTATAATGATCGATTCCAAGAAATTCTTATGCAAGGTAGTATAACAATTTGGAAAAGGAGTTTTTCAAAGATGAGGTCATAAAGAGGAATTGAACATTGGAAATGAAAACATAGTTATCGAGGCTATTAGATAGCCGGCAAATATCTTGCCCTAAGCCTCTTTTGGGAGATAGAAAACAAAAGGACCACATTTGCATAATAAGCGTAGAGTTAGAATGGTTCGCCAAGAGCATATTCATTTCAACCAACTAGTTGGACTCCAAGGCTTGAAGCTCGACATTGACCATGGAGAATGGGTACTCTTCAATTAATAGAGATTAATTAAAAGAGTTATTGATTTAAAGGAGTTTAAACTAATGTGAATATTTCAATATTCAAAATATCACAATAGTTGTGAGCCTATATCCAATGAATGGGAGAACCTAATGGGTCACACACAAAAGCCTAAAGGAAGTTCTATTTGGTGGAAGGAATTTTCTATAGAGTTAGAAAGTTCATCCTTAGCTACTTTGTGGAGAAATCAGTTGACTAATTTTTTGGTCATTTTGACTTGATTAATTTAATTGTTAAATTGATCAATATAATTTAAGGAGTTAAATTAAACTAATTAAATTAAAGAGTTAATTTAGTTAGTGCCTTATGACTATTAATCAATTAACTTAATTTAAAGAGTTAAGTTGACACCATTTAACTAAAGTGTTAAGTTAGTTGACTTAAAGGGTTATTAAGTCAATCCAATTAATTAAATTAAAGATTTAATTTAATTAATATGAGAAATTAATTTTGGAGGAAAATTCAAATGAAGGAATTCGTATGAGGTTAATTTGGAATTATTTTGAAATTCACATTTCACATTCAAGTGAATTGCCAAGTTGACAAATCACCTTGTGGAGGGTGTAATGCCAACTAGCGTCACACCATCCACTCTATAAATAGAGGTGGCTTGACATGAGGTATTCATCCATTCTAGATTCCCCTTTTTCCCTCCAAAACATGTGATTCACTCATGTGTTAAAGCTTCACACTTTTCATACCGAATTCCTCTTCTTTTCTCCTAAAATCTAGCCCTCCCTCTCCTTCTACTTATGATTATCTAGTTGAATAGAGGTGGATATGAGCTCTCCATAGGTATGTGGATCACAACATTAGAGGCTTCACATTTAGGGAGCTTGTGCTTTGGAAGATCCTCTGGTATCTAGAAAGTTTGTAAATAGATTTGGAGGCCTTGTGGTGACTAGATTGGGCTTAAATTTTTACTACAAGTTCTCAAGTATGTTGAGGAGCTCTCTACAAATTTTTAGCCAATTTGGAGTTGATTTGGTCAGTTAATTGTTGGCTTGATTCTGCTATGCATGCATTGGCACTTTGAAGTGTTTGTTGGTGTCATCCTTGATCATCCTTGATCTACCTTTGGATTTTAGCATTCAAGGTAACTTTCTACCATTAAATTCTCATTAAATGCATTATTAGATCCTTGGATGAGGAGTAGAGAAGTTTTATTTAGCCTTTTTGTGGTTTTATAATTGGATCCTTGGGCTATTCCTTACTTCAAGTGGTACGGAGCCTAATTCATGCTTTAGTTTGGATTTTTGTTGGATTGATTGATGTGATGAATTGATCTTAATCACCAAATACTTGATTCAAATTATGGATTTAAGTGTTTGGATGATTTTGAGTGTGGCTCCTTTGTTGATGAATTGCAATATGCTAATATGTATTTTAAGTGTTTATTCATATGTTAGTGTGATTAGGTGGCTAGAAGGGCGGTTTCTAATATTTTGAAATTTTAAGTTTTAACAAAATTTCTACCAACTAGTAGGTTTTCTCTTGATTTTGATAGAATTTTAAGAGTTTGAGATTGGAATTTCTAAGGGAATTTTCTTACAATTTTGATCTTTGGTGAGTTAGGAATGATTTGGCTTAAAAAATTTGATAGTTGACGATGAGAATTTGGAGGTTAGAAGACGAATCTTGGCAACCTGTAGAGAAGGGAAGGTTTGGGTGTCTAGAGATGGTAATGAGGCTTGCCCTCTATTAATAGAAAATAGTAGTTTTATTTATTCGCTTCCATATCCTTGAACTTTCTATCTTATTTTGAATTGGCCCTTGATTTTTTTATCTTATTTTGAATTAGCCCTAAGAAATTAAATAAATAAAGAAAAATCCCTAATCTTTATATTATTATGTATTTGACATATTTAATTATTTACCTTTGACTTAGGAGGTATGTCTTTATGTTCTAGGTATACCTATACATGTCTAAATCATGGTGTACATATATTTAGTGAATTTGTAAAGTCAAATTTTGATTAACTCATAAAATCTAAAATGATATTAACTCTATCAAATGACAACCTTTTATAACATAATCTATTTGCTACACACCGAATTTTAAACTTGTGGTTTTCTATTGTTATCAGATGAATTTAATTATTTAACTTTTTAATAGAAGTTACTTACAAAAAAAGATGGGATGTTACACCTTGATTATAGTGTTATCTCATTTATTATAATGTTACTATAACTTTCATCATATATTTTAGGACATTTGGTGTTATTTTAATGTAAGTCAAAGATTGATGGCATTGATTGGTTATTGTAATGTTGTTCTTTAGCGCCATTCAATGTATTGCAGAGTTTGATGGTTTGACGGCTGAGATTGGTCAGTATAATGCTATCCTTTGGAATTATCTTAAGGCAGTGGGGAGTTTGATGATTGAGATTGGTTATCATTGTGTTATTCTTGGTGTTATTTCAATGTAAAGCAGAGTTTCGATGGCTGAGATTGGTTATTATAATGTTCTTTAGTGTCATTTAACGTATTGCAGGGCTTGACGGAGTTCGGTTGATATATGAAGTTTTGGATGCTTTATATCATTTGATGATAGAGTTCTTTTAATGTTAGAATTTGGAGTTCTGGTGGCAGAATTGTTGAGAGTTGTAGGCAGTTGATAGCTAATTTTAGCTGTGTTTGTTTGTATTGCTTTGAGTCAGTATAGCTTTGAGCACATAGCAGTACTTCGTATTATATTGCTTTATACACATTACAGTGCAAAGCAATCGCAATGCTTTGTTTAGCATTGCTTTGAGCTCAGTTCAAATTATGGTGATTTGTATTGCATTAATTTGTGCACTTTGCACTGCACTAAGTTAATTGCATTACACTTTTGCTTTGTCCAAAAATCAAGAAAGAATTATATTGCACTAAATTAAATGCTTTGTCCATTGGAGAGAGAAAAGGTCGTCCTTTGGGCAAGTAGTTATTTGGGACATGAAAAATCTTCATTTTCATTCACAATATCCCATTTTCATGCACTTACACTATGTTTGATTTAAGAATTTTGATGGTAAAAGAAAATTGTGAGGAAAAAAATAAAATCAAAAAACATAAAATTTCAAGTTTGATTGGTTGATAAACAAAACAATGAAAAAAATGGGAAGAAGATGCACAATGAATGTGTTGGAGGATGACAAAGATGTCAAATAGTTTTCTCCCCTCATTTTCTCACTATTTTGTGAGAAAAATTCACTTTCCTCAAAAGCACTATATTTTCTCTAAAATTTTCTTTTTTTCCTTTCTGTATTTTCCTTACTAACAAAATAATTGAAAGTCTTTTTCTAAGCATTTTATTTTCTTTTCCTCACCAAAATTCTTAAACCAAACATATTGTTACACTAAAACACATAGAGACAACACAATTGCACGCACTAAAGAACAAAACTTCCATGCATCACAGGCATTCACACACTTCCCTATTTCTTCACCAACAACAAAATCACAATGACAAACAAGCCAGCAGCGAAGATTCAAGGCATTT
>JACGDI010002672.1:1163092-1379981 GCA_014898725.1 Jacaranda copaia | reverse complement strand
CCCCATCGTTTTCGTATCCTACCAGACTGATGTATTACGTGTAACCACTTGCACAAATTGTACGGTAGTTCTTTCCTCATAAATCCAGAATATATTAAACTAATCTTAATGGTTCATATAAAATTACAGCCGCATTAATTTTCCAAGGTCAAGGAGAACTCCAAATGAGTAACCCATGACGCCTAGAAGCGATTCAAAATCGGCCCCATCACATCAAAATCAACTCTCACAACTTCAAGATTTCAAGCTAGACCACCTAAGGGAGGAATAGAAATTTGTGACAAAGCTATTAATGACTGTGCTTATTCGTTACCCAACGTTGAAGTCAAGATGATGAATTATCATAAACTCCAGGACGGTTAAAATTATTCACGAAGAAAAAAACTGGCTCTTTGTACTATATGGAGAAACTAAATATCATCCTTCTTTGCGAATGCTTATAGCATCAGCAAGACAAACTGCAGAATCACACTATTTATTTAATTAAGTCAATTACAATCACATGAAAACACTCAAAAGCATTAGCTAGAAAGGCATGCTAAAATAATTATATTAGTTTATTTGATTTCTACTAAATCACAACTTCCAAACCCTCTAAAGGCCCTCTCCTTTATGTGCTAATCCAAACTAACCCAATTTCAAATAAGCAGATGGTGACAGATATACAATTAGGTTTGACTTGGGAGAAGCATCAGGAAGCTGGGGCAAGGGAAAGAACAGAGCAACGGGATGGATGACAAGTGCTAAGTGGCAAAATGATTACCTCATATGGGAAAAATACAAATTCTTGTAAAGTCAAACTACAAGCAAGATGGTGGTAATAAACAACGCTACTTCACAGCACCTCAAGGTCACAATGCAATAAACCAGCACTGGTAATTCCAAATCGACAAATGGGACAAGACTCCAACTACCACCAACACGAATCAAAAGAATACTGGTAAAGGTGGATGCTGGTAGCAGCAGGTGAGAACTGAATCACAGCTGATGGTTCCAAAGAATCTTCACCAAGATAAGTAATTCACTACAATGTTCTTCCAAGCACAACTCCAATCAATTCAGAAGTTATATAATACCTTTAAATCAAAATAGCACCTATTTCAAACTTAAAATTAGTTCTAAACAGGCATACTTGTAGATAACACAGGTGTTGCTACATTCATACACAAAGAGACAAACCACATCCAACTGCTTTGGGTGGTCAACAATGCTACCTGCGGGCCCTAACCAATGTAAGAAGTTCTCATCAAGATAGGAACCCATCGCTGAAGACCAATTTTTCAAGGACTCTTTCATCCAGCTTTATTGAACAAGGCAACAGAACTGTCAGGAAGCATAACTAAATTGTCTTCAAAAGACTTCTTCTTGCATGAACCAGACAATGTTTGCCTATGACTATTTTGTTGGACATTACAATATATTGACAGGTGAACAGCCATTCCTGGTTACTAATTTGCTTGACAATTCATTGCTTAGAATAAATTCTTGAAGACAATTCATGCCCTGACACAGGCAGTTTCATCCTGTTCATCCCCTTCAAAGGTACTGAAGTGAAAAGTACTTTCATAGCAAATTCAAGAAATATTGATTATTTTTGCTTACAATATGTATGGGAAGAATGACCATAGAAAAAATTAAAGTCTCAAATCTTTTTTCTTAAGAAAATGAACAAAAAAGTGATCTCCAAGAAGATAGAAAATTTAATACGCCCAAGGAGCTGAAAGAGTGCTAACTAGGACAAACAACAGAAAGTAACAAGTACTCCATTACTCATAATTAAGCAAAATATCAAGGAAAACTCCCCTTCATAGAAACCCGCCAAATATATTCTATATTTTTAAGTATAATGTCAAGTTTACAACCAAAATGCGAGGGAGAAAGGAACATGACATTGTATAACCTGAAATCTATACAAGGAATCATTTCATTAGAGGAAATCAGGCAACGCCTCGCGCTGCATTTTAAGGCATGCATACAACTCTACAATTGAAATGATTTGAATTCAGAGAGTACAGAAGTGATTACACAGCACACAAGAAAATCGAAGAAAATCACCAAAAACAGAACAGCCTCAAGGAATTGCGGAGACAACATTACCAATTGAATTAATCTGCACAAAACTTCCCTGTAGAAGAAGAGGATGAATAAACTAAATTCCTCCACAGATATCTGCCGCTTGCCATATCCACAAAAGTCCAGAACCCCTTCCCTACTGCCGTGCAAACCTAATATCACATTATGAAATCGATTTTTTTCATTTTTTTTCAGCGAAAATTTACAAGGAAGAAAATAATTAAATAAAAATTCACTGAAAAATCAATTTCTATGGCATTTTCATTTTGCATAAGTAACTTACCATACCAACTGTTTAACGCAGTTTATAAAAAAATTATGGGGAAAAATTAAAACAAACTAACAGATTAGCAAGTATATCTACAATGCATACATATAATACATCATTCACTTCATTCTAGCTTTGCGAAACAATCGATTCAACTTTACCGATTTCTTGACTAAAACATTGAAATTCGAAAAAAGAGAAAAAAAGGGAATTGAGAAGAATACCTTGGAAGAAAGAGGAACCCCATTGGTGGATTCAGTTTCTTCTCTGGCGTCGTCATTTTGGGCTTCCGGCGAGAACTTGATGTTTCTGAGGACGAAGAATCCGGCGAGGGTGGCCGAGAGGAAGATCAGAATTATTCTCAACGGACACATTTTGGAACTATGTCTCCCTCTCTTGGTTTTAGAGAGAGAAAATTTCTGGGTTGAATAATTGGGTAAAGAAAAGAATAAAATGGTGTTTACTGTTTATTATTAGTGGTGGTGGTTGAGTACTTGGGTTGTGCTAATGCTGATGGCTCAATTTCCATAATCCCTTTTTGCAATTATTATTTTCATGTTCTTATTAACTCACAATTACAAACAGTTGGGATTTGTCCTCTTGTATTTTTGTTATTTTCTAGAAAAATTTTCAGGGGAATGGATTTTTGAAATTTTTTTTTGAAGAATGCGTCAAATTTTTTGTTATTTTGAAAAAATATGAAAAATAATTTAAAAATAAATTATTTGTTTCTTTATATTTTTAAAAAGAACAAACTTTACTGTAAATATTAAATCAGTCGCTTTTTTGTTGAATTTATAGGGTGAAAATAATTTTTTTTAATATTATATGTATATATATTTATAGTTGGATGATGATGTGTGTGTATATATATCTAATGATTGAAATATGAGTTTAATTAATTTAATTGATTATTTATTTCGAAATTTATATTTTTATAAATTTAACATTAATAAATGATTTATTATTTAGAATAAAATATATATTAATAAATATTAATAATTCATAAAATCATAATTATGTCCTAATTATAAAACACATGAGACGGATTCACAAACACCAACATATAGTTGATACACAGGTAATAAATTACTCAACAACTCAATAGTCAACTCATGCTTCTAGATATACACCCCAACACAATGCCCTAACGCCTTCCACACGGCTCAGCGGGCAACAAACAAGGCAATCTAAGAGGTACATGGAAGACTGTTAAATTATGAAACCTGCTTGGATAATCCAGTTAAAAAATCCAAACCCTTCAACACAAGCCTAGTCTAAAGTGAGCATGTGCTCAAAGAAAGTATTCAACTCATAATTGTTTAACACAAAATCCCTTAGCCTTCCATTAGGCTAGGGTATACACAAATAATTTAAATAAAAGAAAAGAAAAGATAATACCTAAGGGACCTCAGCACCGCAGATATGAAACTTTAATCAGCTTCCAGTATTTTATAAATTACAAAAGCTTACAGAATATAATTTACAAATTACAAAACAGCAGAAATAAAATTTTAACACTGGTCCTAAAAGCCTCTGCACAACTATACAATTTGAGGCTCTTAAATAGAAAAGAAAAGAAAGAACTATTGCGGACTTGAAAATATTATTCTAGAGTTTGAATAGTAAAAAGCAAAAAGAAGAATACTGTGCGGATTTCAAAATTTTTGAATCCGTAACAGTAAAAAGCAAAAGCTAATCAACAGTGTCTGTCAATCAATCAGACAATTGTTTTTGTCCTATTACAATAATTTTCCGACAAGTACAGCGGTTTTCACCACTCACACTATACCTGCTTTTCTTAATTCTTTTTCCTCAATGATTCTATCATTGCATTGAGGTCTTTAAGTTCATCATTAGGGTCCTCCTGTGCATCTTGGTAAAGGTCACCATATTGGTTCTTATCAGTCCTTGATGAAGTCTCCATTGAGGCTGTATCTTCATCATTTGAAGCAGACTGGATATCTTCATCGTTTTCAAATTGGTCCTTCAATTCATCCTGAACCATATTAAGAACTTCTTTTAATAATTCTGCTTTGGATATTTTTCCTTTTTTCATCTTAATTTTTTCTGAAGCTTTATTTAAAATTGTTGAAGCTTCTTTTTTCTTATTATTTAAAGCAAACTGTTTATACTCATCTGTAACTCTTGAAATATTGTCTAGAATCTCTTGGCCTTCTATCTTGCCAGTAGCTTTATCAACTTGAAGTAATTTGTTCCACCAATTGATGTAGTAAGTCCGGTAAAGACAGGGAATATTATCTTCAGGAGAAAAACTGATTTCAGGCACCCATTTCCATATCCAGGGGATTGAAAACTCCATAAAAAAGAAAATTGCTGCCTTGTTGACGACCATCTAATCTTCAGTTTCGGCTTCTTTGATCTTTGGAGAGAATTCAACCCATTGGTTGAACACCTGTTTAAATTGATCAAGTAGCAAGATTGGCGTAGGGCCATGGGATTTCCACCAGCTAAGAAACCAATTAGGAATATCATTCCTAAACACTTCCGGACAGATCTTTATGAACCAAGTGTGTTTCTTTCTCGAATTTTCATATAAGAAAACTTTGTAGAAAGACTGGATATAATCCCAAAAATTAAATTTGAAAAGTAATTTACTTTCCTTAGTAACAAATTCTTTTTCTTTGAAAGAGGAAATTCCCCATTCTTCCACTAATATAACCTTTTTAATTATTATTTTGCTAAAATTAAACACTGGTTTATCCTGTGAATTTGGGAAGAAATGTGAAATTTCATAGGATCCAGTAGTTATGAGTATATTCTCATAGTAAGAACGAGGCTTATAAGACTCTACAGTATAAGATGTAGTATCAAGATACCTTTGAATTATCATCTAGGGCTCATGTTTCCACTTTAAATCATTATATTCAAGGATCATTATTAAATCCTTAAAATCTTTTTTCTCAAAAGTGGATAAAGCATCTTCATCCAAAGGGGTTGCACTATTAGATGCTACATCTACAAAGGAAGGCTTTGAAGGATTTTTATTGGATCCTTCAGGCTAACTAGGGGCTGATGAGCTTGGGGAGAAAGTCTTATTAGAACTTTCTTGAGATTGTTTAAACTACAGAAATTCTGCAAACAAAGGATCATTTGGTTGGATTGGGTTAGAAGAAGAAGCATTTGATGCTTGCGAAGAGGCTAAATTTGTCAATTGTTTTTTCCCATATTGTATTAATGGAAATTTATTAAAAGAAAAATTAGAACCAGAACATCCTCCTCTTTTAGAAAACAGATTCCGTCCCCAAAAAGCATTGGGGTGATCATTACATATGGCTAAAGAAAATTGATTTTCAAGAAAAGCAATTTTTTCTTTTAACTTAGGATTATTAAGTTGATCATCTATGCTAAGACTAACAATTTCTTCTTTTAAGAAATTTATCTGATTATTCTTAGCCTTTATTATATCTTCTATTCTATTAAAAATTCTAGAAAATTGTTTAGATATAAATTGAAAATGTAAATCTTTATTATCAAAAGTTCCTATAAAACCTTTTTGATTTACCATTTTAAAGGAAATATTTTCTTTAAAAAAGGTGTACCAAGAATAATTTGGTTAGAAATATTTTTAACCAACAAAAAACTTAAAGGTATGCAAGTATTATTTTTGCAAACAAAAGCTTTTGACAATTTAAAATCAATATCAAGTTTTTCACCATTAGCAGAACGAAGTGTATGAGAGGTTTTCTCAAAATTCCTAGTAGGTATTAATCCTTCTTGTATACAATTCAAATCTGCACCACTATCAACCAAAGCAATCAATTCTTTTGAAAACCTATTGTCTATTAACAGGTTTATTTTTATTAACCATTTCTGTGAAGTAACCATTTCTAATTTAGAAAGAAAATTATTAGTTTGAATATTATCAAAATCAGGAAAACTATCAAATATGTTTTCAATTCTAGGTATTACCTGTTTACCTTGAGCTATTTCAAGTTTTCTAAGTCTATCTTTAAGAAATACATTATTGTTTCTAATCTCTATTATTTCATTTTTTAAATTATTGACTTCTTGTCTTAAATCATTAACAGAAGTAGGAGTATTATTTTTATTTCTATGTTCTAACATTTTAAAAACTTCAGACATAGAATATGGTTCATTATTACTATTATTAGACACAAACTCTTCATTCCTAGAAGTTGAAGGAGTATTTTCAATTTGGTCAATTATTTTATATCTTAAAATTGGATCTTTTATTAGTTTTAAAAATTCTATAGTACTATCATTATTAATCACATATAATTCACTAAATTGTGATCTAAGTCTATATAAATCTTCACTTTTAGATTTATCACTAGTCCTATCTGTATTAACACAAAACTCACCATTTTGACATGGTTCACATTCAGAACTAGAATTATTAAAACATTCATTCAAAGAATCATTCTCAGAAGAAACAGAAAAATCATCTTCGCTATTAGAATTAAGCATTAATTTAAACAACACATCTTTTATATTATCATCAATGTCTAAACTATTAATTTTAGACTTCATTTTACACTTATCAGCGTAATGTCCTACTTTGCCACACTTATAACAAGCACCATATTTTTTAAACTTTTTATAAAGTTTTTTATTACTCTTTCTATTCTCACATTCTTTTTCTCTAACTTTTTTATGAGAACGCTTTCTATATTTTTTCTTTTTATAATAATCATCTTTTTTATCTTTAGATTTATTATTAATCGGTTTAGGAATTTTCATACCAAATTGTCCACAAAATTGACCTAATTGTTTTCTTTCAATAATATTATTATGATGTATTTGTTGATTTAGCTTAATTTCATTGCACAAATTTAAACATTCCTGAATACAGGTTCCTATTAACTTACCATAGGTAAACTTATCATAATCTATATTAGGAGTATTTTGCCTAAGAGTTTTTTTAACTCTCTCAGCAAACAGGGAAGAAAGACCATCTATAAATTTTGACTTCCAATATGAGCTATTAGACTCAGGGAGTTCTAAGATTCTAGACAAAAATGTGTCTTTATACCACCTAAATGAAGTAAAACTCTGACACTTTAGACCATTTAGTAAAGTCCTAATGTGTTCAGAATCATTAGTCCATCTACCAGTAAAATGTTCTATTATAGTAACAATTAGGGTGTAAACATCATTTTCTGTATTATTACCAGACCCTTCAATTTTAACAACACTTAATATTTCATCTTTAATGGCTTGGGTTAAATAATTATCCCACCAACCTTTAAGTTGTCCTGTAAAACCTGCTACAATCATTTTGGCTACAGATTTATCAATATTACCATTTGCCTTATAAATTGTGGAGTACATTAACATCCTATGAACTAAATTATAAATATGTCGCTCTGTAAAACCATCTAAGTTCCATTCATAAATGTTTTTACCAGAGTTTGAATTATTAAGAATAATATCTTGTTCCTTATGCAAAACATCTTGCAGTGAAGGACGGGGTAATATTAAGTATTCATTGTAGGTCTATCTGTATATTTTTGAAGTTTATTAATTTCTTCATTAATAGCAGTTTTATAAGATTCCTCGTCAATATTACTTAAAGTAGATATTCTAAACTTAGAAAATTTTTTAATTATTAACTTTTCTAATTCAGTCATATCTCTTAATCTAAAATTATCAATTTCAAGTAGAGGTTGTATACTAGGCATAGTAATATTAGTAGGCAATTCTTGGGGAGGAATAACAATTTTATTAATTATTTCCTCTAAATCATCTAAAAGTTTATTAGTTCTACGACTATTGTTGACAATAGTTGAAAGCCTTTGGTCTAATGAGACTAAAGTTTCACCTAAAATATTTAAATATAAATTAGCATAATTTTATTGTCTTATTAAAATATTTATTTCCCTAATAGTAGCAAGCATATGTTCACTGCCTAGGAAATTATTAAAAGTAGATAAAAGAAGATTTTTATTTCCCTCAATTATAAAATTATGTTGAGGTGGAAAAATAGATCTTTGTTTATGTCCACTCTCATTAATATAAGTTTGCTCTATTACAGAAAGATATGGTTCAAAATATGTTACCATAAACTAAGGAACAAAAGGTATTAGTTGATCCTTTTCAGAAACAAATTTATAAAATTCATTTTAAAAATTTATTTGTTGTTCTTTATTAAAAACTTTAAAAAACCAAACATGAAACATTTTCCAGCGATCTTTATTAAATTCCATTTTAATTAAATTCCTATGACTAGATCCCAGAGTAAAATCAAATTTTTTACTAGTCATTAAAATATTTTATTTTAAATATGGATATTTCGTATAGAAAAATCCATATCAGATTCAGTTGGTTTAAT
Organism: Jacaranda copaia; assembly: GCA_014898725.1. Taxonomy (NCBI): domain Eukaryota; kingdom Viridiplantae; phylum Streptophyta; class Magnoliopsida; order Lamiales; family Bignoniaceae; genus Jacaranda; species Jacaranda copaia. The sequence goes on along the minus strand of JACGDI010002672.1, from coordinate 1,371,324 downwards.
AGTATCATCACTATTATCATCATTGTTGTTTTCTTGAATATTAAACCCATGAACAATATTAGAAGAATTAATTTTTAACCTATCAATCTAGTGTCAAGGTTATTATCTTTTCTATTTTCAAAAGTTGGTTCATTAACCTGTGAAGTTGAAGCTCTAAAAGGTCTTGGGCTATCAATGGTATTATCTAACGGATCTATATAAGAAAATGAAGATCTAACTGATTTACTAGATCTAATTAAATTATTACTATTATTATTTGACCTAAATTGTATTGAAACATCTCCATCAGGAGTTTGAATTATTTGACTAACCTCTGTTTGTATTATAGGTTGGTTTGGAACTGTTTTTTCAATTAACCAGTTATTAGGAAATTCAACCTCATTCCATTTTATAGGTCTACGAGTTGTTATATGTGACTTACTAAAATTAGTTTCAATTAAAATTATTTCATTAATATTTTTATTTATTATTTTACACTTAGGATTAAGAGTAAAAAGTGGTTTATAATAAATCCTATAACAAATACAAATTTTTTCAGTATTTGGCATGTAATTATAACCATGTAACTTAACATTCAAAGTTACAGCATGCAAGATATTCATATCAGACAAAGATAATTGCAAATTTGAATAAACATCAAAATAAATTGGGCCATGTGCCAGACTAGACTGTATTATACCCATTAATGAATGCTTCCAATTTAAATTATGAGCATCACATAAAATAGCAACAAAACTATCAGGTAAATTATCAAGAGTAAGCAGTTTAAATGCAACTTGAATTAAACCAATATGAAGAAAACAATATTCAGATCTATACAAATCAATATCATTTCTATGCAATAATTATAAAGTAATATCATTAGAACAAAGTGGAACAGACTCCTCGGTGGTTTTAACAATCTGTTTTAAATCAATTTTTTCAAAAGCACCCATTTTATAAATTATCTTCGGATCTACTTTAGGAATAGTCCATTTATTAAGAAGATCAATATTTTTAGGAAGATCCATTTCTTCCAAAACAATATTTTTTACTGAAGAAGATTTTCCTTTAAAAAAATTCATTTTAGGAAAGGTGTTAAACAACCAGAGAAAAATACAATCTCTAATACATGGCTCTAATACCATAAGGGGGCAGGATCTTATGAGGGAGGACTGGATTTCAAACGGATTCACAAACACCAACATATAGTTGATATATAGGAAATAAATTACTCAACAACTCAATAGTCAACTCATGCTTCCAGACATACACTCCAACACAACGCCCTAACGCCATCCAAACGGCTCAGCGGGCAACAAATAGGGCAATCTAAGAGGTACATGGAAGACTGTTAAATTATGAAACCTGCTGGGATAATCCAGTTCAGAAATCCAAACCCTTCAACACAAGCCTATTCTAAAATGGCCACATACTCAAAGAAAGTATCTAACTCATAGTTGTTTAACTTAATAGATTATTAAATAAATATCATACTATAATTAAATTTTTTATTATAATTTTAAATAAATGTGAAGATTAATATTTAATGAAGAATATTTTTTGACGAGAATTAATTTATTTATTATATCAAATTAAAACATCTTAAATTATTTATTAAATGAATAACTGTAATATTTCATTAATACATTAAATATTAAATAAACTAGTACGTTATTTATTGAATAAGTAAATTAATTAATTTAATATGTTATTCAATAATGAATTATCTAGGAATAATATAAATAATATTTAAATAAATTTAATTTATTTTTTCAATAATTAGTTTAATTATTGTAAACATAAGTTTTAGAATATTTTAACTAGTAAAATTTTATTTTTTTCATAAATGTAAATATATAGTGTGTGTGGATGAGTGAAGCGAGAGAGTGATAAATAAATGAGTGATATGATAGGTAGAATGAGAAAATGAGAGAATAGGTATGGTTTTTAAGGTGTAGGGGTTTTTGGGAGAATTGAAAGGGATTTTTGGGATAAAATTTGAGTATTTTGAGAAACGATTTGAAGAATATGCCTTCATTTAAGTTTCTAGGGATTGAAAATTTTTTCGAGAAAAGAGAAAAAAAAAATAAGCCTTGGCCATTTTCCATGTCCATTCAATTGAATAATTTGTTGGGAGCAATTTAACAACGCACTTAGGTAAGCTCACACTTGTTGGTAGGAGTGTTCAGAAAAAATCAAAACCAACATATAATTGAAAAAATCAAATCGAAGTAGGTTCGATTTGGTTCGATTTTTTTTTTCAATTTAATTGAAATTGAATCAAAAATCAAAAAAAATCAATTTCAATTTGGTTGACCAAACTGAAAAATCAAAACCAATTTTAGTTTGGTTTTTCAATTCAGTTAAACCGGATCGAAACCGATTCAATTATATATATAATTTATTATTCAAGTGCAAATACTAGTGGTTTTGTTAAATTTTATTTTTTCATTAAATATTTTAGGTTTAAGATAAATAAATATAGTTTTTCAAATGTAGTTTTAAGTTTTTGGGAAAAATAAAACTATAAAAGGATGAGAAATTTTTAATAAAGTGAAATAATTGAGATAAAAAGAAGTAAAATTAGAGAAGAAAATAAAACTTCATTGTCATTGTTTTCTAAAATAAAATTAATTTTATCATTTTATACAAAATATATCAAAATAGTTGTTAAAAGTCCTACTCCTACGTTTTTATAAAAAGCATAGATAATAACATATGATATATAAAATATAAATAATTATGATACAATGACTCAATGAGAAAAAAAAAATTGATAGTTTTCCTAAACTCAAATGGTTTGAGTCAAACCATATAGGTTTATAATTAATAAATTATATAGGGTACATTCAGCATTGACAAGTAAATTAGTAGTAGGGTCAAGTAGTACATTGCATCTATTAGCCAATGGATAATGGCCAATAAAAATTTATTGTACTATATTACTATTATAAAAAGAAAGACTGTTTTTTATTTAAATGAAAGTTATTTTTATTCTTTTACATAATTTGCCCTTTTAATTTTTTCAATAACAAAACATGACAATGTAGTTCAAAGAATAAATGGGAGAATTCAATATAAAAAAGATAATTTGGATAACAAATTAACAGTTTATCAATAATCAATATTTCAAATTTATCTTTAGAAATGATAATTGAATAATATTATAATTATATTTTTCACTAAATCTATGAATCCACAATGGCATATTACTATTATAAAAACTAAAAAGAAAGACTATTTTGTATATAAAATGACAGTTATTTTTGTTCTTTTACATAATTTGTCCTTTTAATTATTTCAATAACAAAAAATGAGTAAATGACAATGTAGTTCAAAGGATAAATGGGAGAATTCAACTAAAAAAGATAATTTGGATAACAGTTCATCAATATTCCAAATTTATCTTTTAGAAATGATGATTGAATTAAAGTTACAATTATGATTTTCACTAAATCTACAAATCCACAATGGCACAATCGATATTACAATTCTTAGGTTTATTATATTTTTTAATATTTTGAATGTATTTGTTTTAAATTTTAAGACAAATAAAAAATTAAAATAAATAAAATAGAAAAAAATAGAAAAAAAATAATTGAAGAGAGAAAAAAAAACTCTAATAGTTACGAAGATCAAAAAATAATAATGAAGACAATTTAGAAAGAACATCCAAAAATATGCCTAAATAAGAATGATGCTTTAATCTTTATATATATATATATATATATATGGTAAGCATATAACATTGAGCAACTTGTATTACATTTCAATATTTTTCCTTCACAAAATTATACTAATCACTGTTTTTAAAAATAAATAATTAGTGCCATTAATAAAATATGAAATTCTAGTTTATATTTTTTAATTTATATATAAATTTTGTTTATAATTGATAATTATAGAAATTATATTCATATATATTTATATCTAGAATTTTAAAATATAATTTTAATTTTCAAAATTTTCCTTAAAGTATAATTTTAAATTACTCCCAAGTCCCAAATTGACAAATTCCTAATTCTTCTTAAATCCTAATTTCTAATCCTCCTTAAATCCCTAATTCCTAATTCTGAAGACCTATTTGACTTTCCATTTCTAAATTCTATTTCCAATTTCAATTTCTAGTCTGGCTTCCCTCCTAAGACTCCCACACCTATGAACCCTAGATCTATGCACCACACAGTTGACCGCGTCACTACACAACCACCTGCACTCAATTTTGAGAGCAAAGCAAATAGTAGGGCATGCCAGCACTTGCCAAGATGATAGTTGTTGATCAACTTCCTTTCAAGTTTGTTGAGAATCAAAGGTTTAAAGATTTCATGACTGAAGCTCAACCAAGACTTAAGATTCCTTCTTGTATCACTATACTAGGGATTGTATGCAATTGTATAGACTTGAGAAAGAGAAGTTGAAATGCATGCTTTCTAAAAATCGTCAAATGATTTCTCTTACAATAGATACTTGGACTTCAATTTAGAATATAAATTATATGTGTGTGACTACTCATTTCATTAATTATGAGTGTGAATTGAATAAGAAAATCTTAAGTTTTAGTTTGATTGCTGATCACAAAGGTGAAACTATAGGAAAAGCTTTAGAGAAATGTTTGAAAGATTGGGGGATTCTAAAGATTTGCTGTGTTACCGTAGATAATGCAAGTGCTAACAAGTTGGCAATTGCATATTTGGCTAGAGGCATTGGTGATTGGAATGGTACTACTTTATTGAATGGGGAGTTCATGCATATGAGATGTTGTGCTCATGTTTTGAATTTAATTGTTGTTGATGGATTGAAGGAAATAGATTGTTCCATTAGTCAAGTAAGGGCCTCATGTAAGTATATTAAGTCATCTCCAGCTAGATTGGCTACTTTCAAGAGATGTGTACAGGAGGTAAATATAACTTGCAAGGCAATGGTAACACTTGATGTGCCCACGAGGTGGAATTCCACTTATTTAATGTTAGATGTCATTGAAATATTTGAAAATGTATTCAAGCGACTTGAGTATGATGATCCTTCCTATTTGATAACTCTTGATAATGAAGGAGGAACTCCTACTAGCTATGATTGGAGTCATGCCCTAGTGTTTGTGAAGTTTCTAAAAATTTTCTATGATGCTACTCTTTCATTTTCTGGGTCATTACAAGTTACCTCTAACACTTTCTTCAACAAGTTGTGTGATATTCAAAAGCAATTGAATAAGTGGAGGAAAAGTGATGACATAATGTTGCAAAAGATGGCAACAAATATGAAAGTCAAGTTTGATAAATATTAGGAAAGTAATGGGAATTTGAATTATGTTTTATTTATGGTTGTTTTTCTTGATCCACGTTACAAGTTAGAATTTGTTGAGTTCTGTTTTAATCAGATGTAGAGTGCCAAAAAGTGCAAGCAAATGTTGACAAAGTTGAACAATCTCATACATAAATTGTTTGAACATTGTATGGCATTATATTCGATTCCTATGGACATTGGTCACTCTAGTTGCCTAGCCTCAAATGTGGACTCACAATCTCATGCTTGTAATGATGATGATGATGATGATGATGATGATGATGATGATGATGATGATGATGATAATGATGATGATGGTTGGGAAGATGAATTTCAATTGAAAGTGAAGAGAAAACAAGGTGAGGTAAAAAGGAATGAACTGGATAGGTACAAAGATGATGATGTTGAGGACAACTTTAATGGATTTGAAATTTTGAAATGGTGGAAAGGAAAAACAACGAAGTATTATATTCTCTCTTGTGTGGCAAAGGATATATTGGCTATTTTAGTTTCTACTGTATCATCTGAGTTTGCATTTAGCACTGGTGGTCGAGTTCTTGATCCATTTCACCTCATAAGCCAATTGATCTTAGAGTTGAGATGAAAGAAATAGAGAAGGTTGAATCAGGTAATAAAGACTTGATATTTTGTCTTTCTTTTGCTTAAATTACTCATTTTACTAATTGATTTTCTTTAATCATCTTTGATGTTTATTGTAGAGTTGTTTGGATTAACTGAGGATGCTTGGCCTAAATTTGATGTTTGATTGGAGAAATGGAAGTTCAAGGTAAAATTTTACAACTTTATCTAAGCTCTTTATGTTATTAGAGTATAATGTAAAGATAACTAAGCATGCATTAATCTAAGCAAAAGATCAAAATCAAATTTGTTAGTTTAGTGTTGCATTTTGTTAAACTTTGTTGCAATGGTGCAGGCTTCAGGAACAATGCAAAGCATTTTGTACAGTCTTGGATTAGTTTTGCTCCTCAGATTGTGGATGTTGATTTCAAGCTTTCAAGTCTCATCACCCCAAGGCACCTAAATTGGAGATGCTTTGTCGAAGTTCATTATCTCACATTTTGATTAAGCTTGATAGGCTCCAATGTTTAGTTCAAGCTTCTTGTATTTTGTTGGGCATAATGAGATTTCTATCTTCATTTATTTGTATTTTGAGATGAGCACAAATTATAGCTTTTTTTTTTCCTGCATTAATACTTAATATTCAACTTAGATTTGGAATTGGAATTTTATATCATCAATTATGTTTTTCTTTTTCATATTTTCCCCCCTGAACCCGATTACCCAAACCAAACCAACTTGATCAAAATTGGGTTGGTTTGGTTCGGGTCTCAGTATTAAAAGGCACACAACCCAAACCAAACCAAACCAATTAAAAATAATTGGTTCAGATTTATTTTCTCTCCAAACCTGAACCAACCCAACCTACGAACACCCCTATGTCATTTCACACCAATGCCCCATGTAAATTTGATCAAGAAGCAATTAGGGAGGCTTTTGCTAAAATGTTCATTATGGATGAATTGCCTTTTAGGTTTGTCGAGGGTGAAAGCTTTAAACATTATGTTTCTATTTCATTTCCCCAATTTGTTATGTCATCTAGAACTACAGTTGCTAGAGATTACTTGAAACTATATTTTAATGAGAAAAAGGATATAAAAGAGTACTTCCAAAAATCTAGAATAAAGGTGTTTCTCATAATAGATACATGGACTTCTAATAAAAAAATCAATTATTTGTGCTTGATTGCTCACTTCATTGATGAAAGTTGGAAGTTGAATAAGTTGATTTTGAATTTAGTTCTATGCTCTAGCCATAAAAGGGAGGATATTAGCCTTTGGATTGGAAAATGCTTACTTGAATGGGGAATTGGCAGTATATTTACCATTACTGTTGATAATGCTTCTTCTAATGATACTGCAATATCATACTTGAGAAAATGATTTTTAGCATGGAAGAAGTCAATTTGTGATGGTAAATATTTGCATATGAGGTACATTGCTCGTATTATTAACCTTGTTGTGAAAGATGGACTAATGAGTGCTGGTGTGTCACTTGAGTATATTCATATTGTGGTGAGGTATTTGAGACAATCATTGAGTAGGTGGAAAAAATTCAAAAATTTGAGGAAAAAGTAGGAAGTAAGAAATTGTTGGGTTTTGATTGTCCAACTAGATGGAATTCCTCTTACTTTATGCTTGAGATTGCTTTGCTTTTTCAGGGTGTGTTTGATAGGTATGAAATATGTGAAAAAGAATTTTATGATGACTTTGGTCCTCAAGGACCTTATGGTAAGGTAGGGCTTCCCGCAAATGATAATTGGTATATGATTGATAGATTGGCGAAAGTGTTGAAACACTTCTATGAAATGACTGTAAGAATTTCTGGCTCAAAGTTTGTGACTTTTAAAGTTTTTATGGATGAGATTAGTGATATTGATGTTTTGATAAAAGAAGGGGAGGTAGGTGATGATTATGAGTTGTCAGAAGTAGCAAAAAAAATAAAAGCAAAGTTTGATAAGTACCAGGGAGATCCTATGAAAATGAACATATTGTTGTTTATGGCTGTAGCTCTTGATCCTCAACATAAGTTGAAATATGTTTTCTTCACTCTTACTCATATGTATAAAGGTTAATTGGGAAAGGAAATGTGTGATCGAGTTAGCAAAGCTCTTCAAGAAATTTTTGAAGAGTATAAAAGATTATATAGCACTACAAAAACTTATTTCGAAATAGGGTTGCAGTTTCCCTAAAGTAGTAGTGGTCCACTTGATTATAGTATTGATAGCAACAAGGTGGCAAGGGGTTTTAGATTGGTGGTGTACCATAAATTATGTATAGATGAGGAGGGAGATTCAGAATATCAATAAGAGCTTGATACATATTTGAGTGAGAAAAAAGAGAAAGATGTGCCCGACTTTGATGTTCTTGGATAGCGGAAGATGAATGCCTACTGATTTCCATCTTAGCAAGGTTAGCTTGTGATTTGTTTGCTATGCCTATTGCTACTGTTGTTTCTGAATCTACCTTTAGTACCTCGGGTCAAGTGATTGATGAGTTTAGAGCCTCCTTAACTCTAAAAATGACTCAAGCTCTCAATTGCACTCAAGATTGAATTCACAATGGACCTTCAAAGCAACCTATTGAGGAAGATTATGCTCAAATTGAAAGACTTTAAGAAGGTATGCATGAAATTCATATATTATGGTTCTAAAAATTATTATTTAATTATTATTTTTATGATATTATATCCATATTTTTCATACTTACTAGTTTTTATATTTTTGATTGTTCAATTTATTTTTCTAGTTATGGTTTCAAGTATTGGTACAGATTCTATGTTAATCGGTTTATGATGGCTGGATATCATTAGGTACATAAGTCACTTATTTATGTATATTATTCTCTATTTTTTCTTTGTATAATAAATCTTTTATAATGTTATTTCTTATATTGTTATATTCTTTTTATAGGAATTAGGAATAAAGGACAAGGGTGAATTTGGTGGAATTGAAAGCTTGAATCCCTTCAACTTTTCAAGCAAATCATTTATATAGAATTGAATGTAATTTAAAGTTTGAACAATTTATTATTTGAAACTTGGATCATTTTGATTTTTGTGTGGATGTGAATTGTGATCATTCATCATTGTGATATAATTTTAGCACTTGCCTTATGCATATTTAAAATTTGGGCTTTAATTGTCTTGAGGATGAGGTATCTACTTAAGAAGTTTATTTGAAGTAAAAGTCTTTAAGGAAACATATTATTTTACTTTGGTATCAAATAACTTATGCTTTAGAGAAGAAATTAAAGAAGATATGGTTGTTGAAAGCCTGAAATCAGCCCATAATTCATTAACACGAATCGTAGTTAGACCAAAAAGTCAAAAACAAAGCAAAAGAAATACTATCATACAAGATCACTAATTTAAATTGAAGCCAAACTTTTCAAGAGAACATATTTTGTTGGAGATGACATTTCATACTATCTTGTGGAAATGACATAATTAGATCAGCATTTGAAATAGAAGTCTTTAATTTGGCATTAAAGATATTATTTGGCATTTGTATATTTGAAATTTTCACCTAAATATAAACATTTATTAGCAAACATTCATAATTTCAAACTTAATTCTAATTCTATCAAATAAACTTTTTAGTATAATAAAAAAAAGTAATTCAATTCAATTTTTTTTTAACTAAAGCTAAAATCAAATATTTTTTTATCAAAAATTTTTTTATCACATTTTGTGGTTAAAAAAAAAGAAAATAATGCCGATTCAGTTTCAATTAATCGAAACTAAATCAGTTTAACTGAATGAGACCAGTTCGATTTTGGTTAAAATCAAAACAAATCGAACCAATTGTGGTCAGTTCGGTTAAAAACCGAACCAAATTTGGTTTGGCACTTGAAAAAATTTATTTTTTTAGTTAATTGATCGAACCATTCAGTTCGGTTGGTTAAAACTGAATGTACAACACTACGTGTGGGCTCCTTAAAATATTTTATTTTTATTTAAAAATTTATTAATATTATAAAATATTTAATAAATTACTTTTTATAAATAATTATATAATTTTAAAATAAAATATTAAAACTTTATAAATTATTTTAAAAGAAAATAAAAAAATTTCTAATTTATTTTAAATATTTTAACAAACTCTTTTTATTTTAAATATATTAATCATAAAATATAGTTTTTTGCATTTCAAAAACTTTTTTGAAAATGAAGTATTAAGTCTAACAACTGCTCATATTAATATAATGATTAAACAAAATAATTTTGCTAATCTTTATTTAAATGTTTTAAGAGAAAATATACATTTTCTTCTTTTGAGAGTAACATAATTAATAACATTTGTTAATAAAATAAAAGAATTCTTATAGAAAATGCCAAAAGAAATTTTAGAAATATCTACTTCTAAAGAAATTATTACAGTTCCTACAATCCAACCTCCATATGAAATTCAGGATTTTACTCTAAAAGATGTCTTTGAATTAGAAAAGTTAATTGATAAGAAATTTTCTGGATTAAAAATCTCTACTATTCAAATTGATTTTGAAGATAATATATCTTCAAAAAGGAATGATGATTCTTATAAAAAAGAAATTCAAGATGAAGTTAATAAACTACAAAAATATACGAATAAGTCAACCATGAGGATGTATTATTAGCCTAAACCTGCTCCACAAGATGTTCTTCACGAAGAACAGGAATATGTTTTTAATAATAGCTATAGTGGTAAAAATATTTATGAGTGGAATTTAAATGGTTTAACTGAAAGACAAATTTATAATTTAGTTCACAGAATGCTTATGTATAGTAGTATCTGTAAAGCTAATGGTAATACTGATAAAGTTGTATCAAAAATGTTGGTTGCAGGTTTTACTGGTCAACTTAAAGGTTGGTAAGATAATTGTCTTACTACTTCTAATAAAGCAGAAATTTTTAATCTAATTAAACAAGAAGGCAACAGTAATTAGACTACTGAAAATGTTGTTTATACACTCACTGTTACAATTATGGAACATTTTACTAGTAATTCTGAACATATTAAAACACTTTGAGTGGTCTTAAATGTCAAAGTCTCATGTCATTTAGATAGTATAAAGATACATTTTTATCTAGAGTCATGGAACTTCCTGAATCTAATAGTATTCATTGGCAATCAAAATTTATTGATGGTTTTCTTTCTTTGGTTGCTGAAAGAGTTAGAAAAACTCTTAAAGTTGATCCAAATTTTGATTATAATAAATATACTTATGGAAAGCTCATAGGTACTTGAATTCATGAAGTTTTAGCTCTTTGTAATGAAGTCAAGCTAAATCAACATATTAAAAAATATTATATTATAGAAAAAAGACAACTTGGTCAGTTTTGTCAATAGTTTGGTATGGACCAAACTCCAGACACTTCTAATAGGAAAAAAAAAATTCATTCTTTTAATAAAAAAGAAAGAAGAAAGAGGTTTCATAAAAAAGAAAGAGAAAAATATGAGAAAAAATATTTCCATAAAAAATATAAGAAATGTAATGCATGTTTTAAATGTGGTCATATAGGTCACTATGCTAATAAATGCGAAGTTAAAAAGAAAATAAATGCTTTAAATATTGATGAAGATCTTAAAGAAAGTCTTTTAAAAATAATTTTGAATTCTTTTGATGATGATGAAGAAAAATCTTCACAAAATGAATTAGAATCAAGATCTATTAATGAATGTGCATCAATTAATAGTTTAGATTTTGAATGTGATCCCTGTAAAAAGGGAGAACCTTGCTTAAGGCAAGAAAATGATTCTTCTGATAAAGAAGAATTATATCATACAATTTCTCAATTTTCAGAATTAAATGTTTTGACTAATGATAATACATTAGAACTTTTTAAATCTATTAAAGATTCAATTTTAAGGTCAAAAATAATTGATCAAATTGAAAATACTTCTTCATCTTCAAAATTGTTTGAAGAAATGTATATTACTAATGAACCTTATATTATGACAGAAGTTTATAATCTTTTGAAAGAAAGACAAAACATTGAAACTCCTACTATAGTGCATGATTTAAAGCAAGATGTTAATAACCTGAAAAAAGAAATTTATGAAATAAAAAGAAATAATATATTTCTTGAAGAAAGAATAAAAAAGATTGAGATTTCTCAAGGAATTCCTCAAATAGATAATTATATTATAGAAAATTTTAATTATGAAAATTTCCTTTCAAAATTAAAAATGGTGACTTCTCAAAAATGGTTAATAAAAATTAATCTTTTAATTCATGATAAAATTTTAAAAGAATTAACTGCTCTTGTTGACAACATAGTAGATTTGAATTGTATCTAGGAAGGATTAATTTTGACTAGGTATTTTGAAAAAACTACTCATGTTTTAAGATTTGCTAATGGTGAGAGACTAGATATTAGTTTTAAATTACCAAAAGCTTTCTATGCAAGAATGAAACTTGTATCCCTACAAGTTTTCTTTTTGTTAAGAATATTTCAAACCAAATTATTCTTGGAACACATTTCTTAAAGAAAATTTTTCCCTTAAAAAATATAGATGAAAAGGTTTTTCTAGAACCTTTGATGGAAAATAATTATATTTCCAATTTATTACAAATTTTTTTTCAAGAATACTGAATAGACTAGAGGATTTGCTTAAAGCAAAAAATTTTCAAATAAATTTCCTAAAACAAGAAATTATTAGTATTAATATTGATGAACAACTTCAAAATTTCAAGCTAAAAGAAAAAAAATTCTCATTTAGAAATTCAATTTGCATTACAAATATATAATGATCACCCAAATGCTTTTTGGAATAGAAAAAAACATATTATTGATCTTCCTTATGAAGATAATTTAGATGGAAAAATTCCTACTAGGCAAGACCTTGCCAAATGAATTCCAAATATTTGGATCTTTGCAAAAATGAAATTGAATCTCTTTTACAAAAGGGTCTGATAAGACCAACAAAATCTTCATGGTCTTGTACAGTATTCTATGTTAATAAACATACTAAATAGGAAAGAGCAACACCAAGATTGGTAATAAATTATAAACCTCTTAATAAAGTTTTAAAATAGATTAGATATCCTATTCCTAATAAGAAAGATCTTTTAGATAGGCTTTATGAAGCTAATATTTTTTCAAAATTTGATTTAAAATTTGGATATTAGCAAATTCTGATTATAGAATCTGATAGATTCAAAGTTGCTTTTAATGTTCCATGTGGATAATATGAATGGAATGTTATGCCTTTTGATATGAAGAATGCACCTTCAGAGTTTCAAAAAATTATGAATAGTATTTTTAATCCTTATAGTAATTTTATAATTATTTATATTGATGATGTTTTAGTATTTTCTAATAATATAGAAAATTATTTTAAACATCTTTATATTTTTAAAAAAATTATTATTAATAATAGTCTTGTTATATTGAAATCAAAAATGAGTTTATTTCAAACAAAGATTAAATTTCTTGGACACTTTGTAGAAAAAGGAAAAACAATTCCTATAGATAGGAGAATTGAATTTGCATCAAAATTTTCTGATAAGATTATTGATAAAACCCAATTATAAAGATTTTCAAGGAATCTTAATTACATTTCTCCTTATTATAAAGATCTTACAAAAGATACTACTATATTATATGATAGATTTAAGAAAATTCCAAAACATTATGACTAATAATCATACTAATATGGTTATTAATATTAAAGAAAAGGTCAAACAACTTCCTTGTTTAATGCTTTCTAATCCCACATGAGAAAAAATTATATAAATTGAAGCATCTGAGTTAAGATGTGGAGGAATTTTAAAACAAATAGATCCTATTAAAAGAAAAGAAAACCTTATAAGATTTTATTCTAGAAAATGAAATAATAGTAAAAAAAATTATGCTACTGTGGCAAAAGAAATCCTAGCCATTGTAAAATGTATTCTAAAATTTTAAGATGATTTATATAATCAATTTTTTATGATAAAAACTGATTGTCAAGCTGTTAGATATATGTTTGACAAAGATTTTAATCTAATGTTTCTAAACAAATGTTTGCTAGATGGCGAACTTATTTAACTCCTTTTGATTTTAAGATTATTTATAAAAATAGTTAACCTGACTTTCTTACTTGTGAGTTTTTGCAGGAACCATGAAATGATTCCTCATTATAACAGAGGAGGTGGAAACCACCATTCTTATAAAGGTGGTAAGAAAAATGTTATTGCACAACCATGGTAAGCAGAAGCTTATAGCTTCCTGTCTTACTCAATCATCATATGGATCGAGGACTTTCTCGGACAAAGATGACCCAATTTAGAAAGATCTTCTTTTTGCTGAATTTTTAAAATTTAAAGAAAACCAAGGACATTCTAATAAAAGTCTTGAAGAATTTTCAAAAGTAGAAGGATCTCAAAGACCTTCTTATTCTAATATTACATCAAATGTAGTTTCTGAAAAAGAAGATTCTTTGACTACATTTGAATAGAAAAAACATAAGGACATTATAATGTTCTTAGAATATAAGGATCTCCAATGGAAAAATGATCATTGGATTATAGTCTAAAGATATCTTGATACAACATCATATGCTGCAAATTCTTATAAACAAAGATCTTATTATGAGAATATTTTAATTTTTACAGGATCATGTGAAATCTCACATTTTTATCCAAGTCCTAATGTAAAAACCTCATATAATTTCAGCAAGATCATATGAAAAAGCTTATAGCAATTGAAGAATGAGAAATGTCCTCTCTTCAAGAAAAAGAATACTTTCATAAAGAACTGAAAGTTCCAATCAAGTTTAATTATTAGGAATATATCCATGCATTTGACAAGGTTTTCTTGTATGAAAATCAAAGAAAGAAACATTCTTGGTTCACTAAGGTATGTCCAGACGTTTTCCAACAAGACATACTTAATTGGTTTTTAAACTGGTGGAAATCATATGGTTCAGCCCAGCATATTCTCCTTGAGCAATTCAATAGGGCTTTTTATATGTGGTCCAAATATTCAACAAAGTTATTAGAAGCGGAGCAAAAATATCAACTAATAGAAGGTACGACTGCCATGTATTTTTTCATGGAATTCTCAATACCATGGATTTGGAAATGGATACCAGAAATTAGTACAAATGAAGAAAATATTCTATATTTGAAGAGAATATTTCTCAATAATTTTTGGAATAAATTAATTCAAATTGAAAATGAGACCAGAAAATTGCATGAACAAAAAACTCTGGACAATATTTTTCAACAAATTAAATATACAAAGAAAACATGGAGCACGAAAAGAGAAAGGAATCCTCTAGCTTTCTGAGAAAGCTTCAGAAAAAATTCAGATGAGAAAAGGAAAATTGTCCAAGCAAGAATTAATCAATGAATATCTTGATATGGTTCAAAAAGAGCTAATGGAAAATATTGGTGATATCAATGAAGAAAAAGATAATAAACCAGACAAATCGATGGCTACTTTTACTTTTGCAAAATTCGGAGTTAGAGAAAATCAGTTTGAATATTTAGGAGAAGTGCAGACTCGGAGGATGATACCCCATCAAATTCTCAAGAAATTGAAAGAATCTTTCAGTCTCTCAAGCAAATAGTCACAAAAGAGTAAATCAGTTATGTCTTATCTAAACAGCAATAGACTATTTACTTTTTGAAAAAATTGTAATAGGACAAACAATAATAGATTGTTTATTTTTTACTATTCAAACTTCAAAATTTTGAAATCCGAAATAGTTTCTTTTTTGCTCTTATACAAGGCAGGTTTTAGTTTTGAAAGAGGCAGAACTAGAATTATCCCTGCTTTCTTTCTCTCTACTTTCTTTGTATTCCATTATCTTTCTTGCCCTCTATACTGTAAAATTTTATCTGTCTTGAAGAAGGCCTTTGGCTGATTATCTCAATAAAGGTTAGTTCTAATTTTTCTTCTTTTATTTAGTTTTCTTTAGTTTATTTCTTATCATAATGAAAGGGTAAGTTATTTAGTGTTAAGCCATCCAATGTTGAATATTATATGGCCATAATAGCAAAGGCTATGTTGAAGGTATTGAATCTATGAAATGAGTTAGCCAGAACATGGTTTTGGGGCTCAACGATAGATCGATCCGTTTGAATTTGGATTACCTTTTTGTTGCCCACTGTTGCCAGGAGGGCTTTTGGGTATTGATTCAAATAATTTGATTCCTGCTAGTTGAATCTAGGTAAGCTTCCCAAATGGCCACCTTTTGGAAGGCATTCTATGAACTCTTTCCAGATCTTTATCTTCTTCATAAGATCCTGTACCAAATGATATTAAAATTATTTGATTACTACTAAGTAATTTATTTACTAAATAATGTATTAATTAAATAATGATTTAAAGTAATTAAATAACTTATTTAATTAATTTAATTAATTAATTTAAATAACTTGTTATTTATATATTAATTATATTTCAGGTTTTAGTATATTTGTTGCTGATTGCAAGATCAACTAGTGATGGGAGTTTAGGTGAGTGTTTACAAGGTAGCTGATAGAAAGAAGGTAGTAAGTTCTAGAATTCAATAAGTAGGGTTATGCAAAGTGAAGATTGGAAGTAGATCTCCTGCGATGATACTAAAAGCGTTGAATGAGGAAGTATTTATAGTGAGGATTGAGTTGGCTAGATGCTATTTTGCTAAGGTGGCCATCATCCCCAATTTACACGTGGCAAGAATGAATGATCAAAATTATTTTTAATCCTAAGTATGGGTCGGAGTCAGGTCGATCCATATAAGAAAGACGCATACCTTTAAATATCTTAAAAGAGTTAGTTAAGAGCAAGAGTATTTAAATTTCTTAGAAATTCTTTCCTCATCATCGCTTAAATTTATTGAATTTAATTGTAAATGAGAAAATAATAAATTTAACGCGTTGTATACAACCCGCCACCATATATATAGTTTCAAACATAATTTTTTGACTGTGGTTCACGAACCTACACTATGAGTTTCTATGACTGATGCAATTGTCCTATACCCAATTTAATAAATTCAATGTTGATATTTTGGACTTAATGGTAAGACGATAAGATCATTTTCTAATCTTATTGTGAGAAAAAAGTACTAAAAAACTAAAATATAAAAGTGTATTATCTGAAATGATAAAAATATTATCTCAATTATAATATATATATATATATATATATATATATTTGGCACAATCCAAAATGCAATAACTAAAAAAAAAATATTTAATTTGTTTGTATATACTGGTGACTGGTGCATATTTGATGTCTGTGCACACAACAAAAGCGATAATGAAATGTTAAAATTCAAATAGTTTGAAAATAATTATTATTACAAACAAATAATTAATTAACATCAATAACAAATTATATTGATGTAGTTTTTTGAGAAAAAAAATTGTGTAGATAAAAAGAAAAATAGTTTAAGTAAAAGCAATTGTAGCCGCAAAAAGAGTTGGAAGAAAAAAAATATAGTCTAGGTAAAAAAAATAAACTACAGAGAAATGAAAACATGTACAGTTTTTTTTTGTTTGTGGTAGTATGGACATAGTAATCGGTGATGATTATTCTATATAGATAAGAAAATTTAGAAAAAATAAAAAATATTTTAAGAAAAGTGTCTGAAAACAGAGTAGGCATTTTATTATCATTTATTATCATTAGCAATTACAAGAGTTTGCTCATTTTTGTGGCTGTCCTTAATTAAAATGGTGAGAATATAGGAAAACAATAATTAGTAATTGGTGGATTATAAGATGGACGCACATCTATCCATGCATCTATGATTCTGCATTTTACACAGTAAAACCAACGCTCGTTATGAATTTGTAATTTGTTAACAAATTTGAGCTTGATTCTTTTGATTGTTTTAGTGTAGGTTTGGTCTAAACAGTCGAAATTTCTAAAATGACATCGATTGTATGGTGATCTTCAAAAATATTGACAAAATAAAATTAATTTTGATCTACAGAAGAGTCTGACAATTTAAATTATGATTTTGTGATTGTTGGTATTTTGTAAAAGCTAAAGGTTGAAGGTTTTGACCTTTGAGTAATCATTATTTTAATTTTTTAAAATCAATTCCTATAACAAAAACATTACAATGAGTTAGTAATTATAAAAGAAATAATTATACTAAATTATTTAAACTCCACTCCCCTTACATCATTCTTTTTTTTTTTTTTTTTTTTTGGGAATAAAACCACTCAACAATTATATAAATTATTTAAAAGATGTTTTGCTGAATTTATTTAAAAGATTTACAAGTTCATATATCTCACATGATTTTTGAAACTTACAAAATATTAAGTTTTGTTTTAAAAACAAAATACCTTAATTGTTTGAGTTGAATATACCTTTGAAGCTAATAAAATGCTAATAATGATAATTTTTTGATTAATATATTTAAAATAACAAGAGTTTGTTAAATCAACTAAGAAAAAGTTTAATTATTATATTAATTACAAACTAATTACTATTTATTAATTAAAATATAATTATTTAACTATTTATTACTTACAATTTATGTATAAATAAAACTTAGTTATTTATTTAAATAAATAAATTTTTAATAATTTATATATAAGACTTAATAATGATTCATCAAATTAAAAAAATAAATAATATTATATTATATTAAATTACATCATTTATTAAACAAATAAACATAATATTTAATTATACATAACATTATTTTTTGTGACAGCAGTAGGCGCCGTTCATGGGAAATTGGTTTAAGTGTTTGAAACTTTGAATTCGGTAGAGCTCATGTCAGTGATACCAAGTAAGAATGTGGAGATGCTAGAAATTTGGACCAGTTCACCCTCACTGTAGCAAACACCCCATTTGCCTCAACTAGAACCTATGGTAGGAATCACTCAATTGGAGTTATAGACTTTGATAGAGGCAGTAACAAATAAAGTCATTAATGGTAGACTAGTGAGTGCAGCATTAACACATAGCCCCCTTTCCTAAGATAATTATTTTGGAAGGAACCTTCCGAGTGGGTAAGGGGGGTAGGTGTGGTTAGAAGTAAAGAGGATTTGGGAGAGGAGGAAAGTTATCAAAGGAGAGAAGAAGAGGAGGCAACAAGCATGCAAAGGAACAAAGGAGTGAGGTCATTCGAGCAACACTCCAAAGGAAAAATAGGTACAGAAGTGTGAGAAATTAGCGACCTAGTGGAGTAAATGAGTAGAAAACGGGAAGAAATTAAGAAAAGAGAACAATAGCAATCTACTTTGTAAAAGAGAGGCTCTTCCTTTAGTGTTGAGATCTCAATGGAGATTGTGCTTATGGGATTTAAGATACCTAACCTTTTGAGGTATGAGGGAAATTCTGATCGTCATGAGCACTTAACAATGTTTAAGCATGTGACGCAATTGTGTGGATTATTCGATGTTGTTAACTATAAGGTATTCATCACCATTATATATGGCCGAGGAAAGAATGGCTAACTTCCCTACGAAGAGGGACAATAGTAACATATGACTAGTTACGCCAGAAATTCTTGTATCACATTACTAGCTAAAAAATGTCAAAGATACCAGCTATGTATCTGTTCACCATAAGGTAGAAAGAGGATGAGACCCTTCAAGCTTTCATGAGTTGCTTTAATAATGAAGTATTGGAGATACCAGAACTTAATCTAGAAATGATGATCAACATATTTATTCATGGCCTTAAAAAAGGTCTGCTAGCATCAGCATTAGTGAGAGAATTGTCTCCCACAGTAGAGACTCTTATGGAAGTAGCAAAGAAATATGTTTATGAAGAAGAAATGAAAGTGATGAAGGATGAAGAATGGTTAAAGAATAAAATGGGAGCATAATCTCTGAGGAAGAAGGAGATGGGAAAACCTCAGTTTGAAAATGACAGCTGCAAGTCCCTGCATCGACCAAAATTTGACTATTACATGCCTTTATGAACCACTAGGGTTGAAGTGATGTTTGATATCACCTTATTGATGTGTTAGGATAGCTACCAAAACAACATAACATGTCTAATAAGAGAAATTCAAAATAATACTATGCATTTCATCATGATAAAGGATATGACACATAAGACTATCATCATGTAAAGAATGAGATCGGAAGGTTGATTAGAATGGGGCATTTAAAAGAATTTATGTTGCATCCCTATAGAAACATGTAAGAAAAATAGTGGGCTAGAGGGCATTCAAAGAGTAGATCCCATAGCCCTCATAGAAGATATCATAAATATGGGAGACATCAAGATACAAAGAAAAATATGATCCCTATGGAGACTCTCAAAATGCTATGATGAAGTATGCTTAGGTAGATTAAAGGAACCCATATATTTGCATCCTAGAAAAGGATACAGAACCCATAACTTTCGATCATACTAACCTGAAAGGAGTAATACAACCCCATGATGATCCTATGGTAATAATAGTTGACATAGCAAATTTTTCAGTGCAAAAAGTGTTGGTGGATAATAGTAGTTTAATAGATATAATATTTCTTAGTATGCTGAAGACGATGGATTTAGATATCATAACCATACAACTAATCAGCACCCCATTGGTAGGTTTTGGCAAGTTAGAAATCATGCCATTGGGGACAGTCAAGCTTTCTATCTCCTTGGCGACAGAGCCCAAGAGGAGGATAATCATGTTGAAGTATTTAATAGTTGATTGCCCATTCGCCTATAATGTGGTATTGAGCCAACCAAGCATTAATCAATTTTGAGTTATCGTATCAATTTGACACTTAAAAATGAAATTTCCAACTAAGTCAGAAATAGGGGAGGTGCGATGCTATTAGAAAGCAGTGCGTGTATGCTATAATGTGTCTTTAACCAAGTCAAGGTAAAAAGAGGTAAAGTTATAAGAAAGAAAGAGGGTGGACGCTTGGAGTTGTCCATAAGTGTCAATTAGGAGGACAATAAGAAAAGGAAAGTAGAGCCTTTTGATCATAAATAAATAAAGTTGCAACTTGGTGATCTAGGGAAAATCACAAGAATAGGTACTCAAATAAGTCCACATTTAGAGATGTTGAAGGTTGAATTCTTCAAGGAAAATGTAAATGTGTTTGCATAGGGGCCTATGGATTTCAAAGGGATGGATCCAGAGGTAATGGATTATAGATTGAACTTAGACCTGAATGCTCGACCTGTAATAAAAGAAACGTAATTTTAAAATAAAGAGAAATAAGGTCATTGAGGAAGAGGTTAGGAAATTGTTAGAAGTAGGCTTCATAGTAGAGGTCTAGTTCACGAAATGGTGGTCCCTAAAAAGGGGAAAATGGAAAATGTGTATGGACTACACCAACTTCAATAAAAGCTTATCTTAAAGACCCATACCCTCCATCTAGGATAGATGCATTGATGGATTCCAGAGTTGGATATGCCTTTTTAAGCATAATGGATGCATATCAGGGTTACTATCAAATATACATGACTCTCAAAGATATGGACAAAATAGCTTTCGTGGTCGAGAACAAGGCATATTGCTATCGAGCTATGCCTTTTGGTTTGAAAAATGCTAAAACAACTTATTAAAGGCTGGTCAACAAAATGTTTCATAATTAGATAGGTCAAACCATGGAGGTCTATATAGATGATATGTTAGTCAAAAGTATGAAAACGAAAGAACACATAAAATGTATAAAAGAGACCTTCAATATTAGCACTATTATGGCTTAAAATTAAATCCTACAAAATGCACTTTTGGAGTTAGAGGTGGAAAGTTCTTAGGAGACATGGTCATCGAG
Source organism: Jacaranda copaia (assembly GCA_014898725.1). NCBI lineage: Eukaryota > Viridiplantae > Streptophyta > Magnoliopsida > Lamiales > Bignoniaceae > Jacaranda > Jacaranda copaia. Next base: position 1,349,827 of record JACGDI010002672.1, on the reverse strand, counting down.
TGAGCAATAGAAGCTAATCTGAAAAAGATTGAGGTCAAATAGTAGCATTAGAAAGGTTTATAATGCATATGGCTTAAAGGAGTTTTTCATTTTTTAAGATGCTAAGAAACCTCAAGGATTTTATATGGACATAAGAGTGTGAGCAAGCATTTTAAAACTTGAAAAGGTACCTCAATCCTTTACCTTTATTGGAGATGCTTACCATAGGAGAAACTTTGTATTTATATATGTTCATGGTGGAAGAGGTCGTTATTTCGGTGATAGGTAAGGCGGTAGGAAAACATCATAAGCTTGTATATTACATTAGCAAAGTGTTGTAGGGATCAAAGAAGAGATACAATGAGATTGAAAGATTTGCCTTAACACTAGTCACAACCGCAAGAAAGTTAAGACCTTATTTTTAGGCTCATCATATAGTGGTCTTGACTAACCAATCTCTAACTGAGATACTACAAAAGTCTTACCTATCAACAAGGTTGGTAAAATAGGTAGTGGAGCTAAACGAATTTTTCATCAAGTTCCAAAACAGAATGACAATGAAGGTGCAAGTGCTGGCTAACTTCTTGATAGATATTGGAGAAGGAAAGATAGAACAACCTTTGCAGGTAAATTCCATCATGCCTAACCGATGGTAGGTGTATGTGAATGGGTTATTGATGGCTCAAAGTGGTGGTGCTAAGATCTGGTTCCAAAGTTCATTAGGAGATGAGTTAGATTTCACCCTAAAGCTTCAATTCCAAGTAACTAATAATGAAGGTGAATATGAGGCTGTGATAGTTGCACTCAAAATAGCATTTGAGTTACAGGTCAAAGATCTCATTATGTACACTGATTTGCAGCTAATTGCTAACCAATTCATCGAAGCATATGAAACAAAAGTAGAGATAATGAGGAAATACCTACAAAAGGTAATAGGTTTGACACGTCAAATAGAGAAATTTCAATTAGTGCAGATACCAAAGATAGAAAATGAAAGGGTAGACTTACTATCTAAGTTCGCCAACATGATTACTAGATTGAGAAAAAGGAAATTGATGATAGCCACATCAAAGAAACTCACTATACATGACTAGAAGACCCCTGGGAAAAAGGTCATGGTCGTTAGGTTGATAAATTCTGAACAAGATAGTTGGACAAAGGAGATTATAACATACTTGAAAGATTGGAGTCTGCCAATAGATCTTGGAGCAATAAGAAGGGTGCAGAGGTAAGTGCTAAGGTTCACAATATGGAAAAGAGTACTACACAAGAAATTGTTTAGTAGACTGCTTTTGAGATGCTTAGACATGCACCCAGTAGAATACATCATAAGGGAGATACATAAATGTAGTTGTGGAAACCACTTGAGGGATTGCACAATTAGCTCAAAAAATTATCCAACAAGGATACATTTAGCCCACGTTAGTGAAAGATGCCTTTAGAGTTACCAAAAAATGACTGGAATGCAGTTGTATGCTAACTTGATCCACAAACCAGAAATAGATATAAAGCCGATAAAGATCTTTAATCCCTTGACATGTGCTGGATAGACATCATGGGACCTTTTCCCCCTAGCAAAGGGTCAAACGAAATATGCCATTATTTCCATTAAGGATTTCAGTAAGTGGGTTAAGGTGGAGATTATAATCAAGCTATTAGAGATAGAGGTCATGGACATCCTTTGGAAGAATACAGTGCATCATTTTGGAATTCCTCAAATTCTCATTTCAAATAATGGTACATAGTTTTGAGGAAAGAAGATCTTGGAATGGTGAAAGGAAATGAAGACACAGTAGAATTTCACGTCTGTTAGGCATCCCCAAGCTAATGGTTAAACTAAGAAAATCGACAAAACTTTCATGGACAACTTGAAAAATAGGTTGGATAGTGCAAAGGGAGCATGAGTAGATGAACTCCCAGATGTGTGAATGACCCTTAGAATCTCAACTAAAGAGACGCCTTTCCACATAGTCTGTAGGTCGGAGGTAGTGATTCCAACAAAAATTAGGACATAGACCTTTGGAGTGCAGGAGTTTAACTAGTAAAATAATGTTGAGGAATGAGCTTTCAACCTAGATGTTATTAAGGAAGCAAGAAATGCCACAACACATTGAATTCTATTGCAAAAAAGATAAATGGCAAAGAGTTACAATAAAATGGTGGAGGTTAGAAATTTAGAGATTGGTGATTTGGTCTTGAAGAAAGTTGAAGTCTCTAAATATGTTGGTCACTTAGATCCAAACTGGGAGGGACCATTCAAGATCCTGAAAGTGACAAAAAATAGAGCTTATAGATTGTAGACACTTGTGGAAAGGATTTCCCAAGACCATAAGGAATACAAACTTTAAGAAGTTCTACGCATAAAGGCTTTTCCAACCTTAAACCTTTATGGTTATCTTTTGCACTTTTAACATGAAATTATCTTTTATGATTACCAATATCACCTCTATTTTGGCTTGTCTTATTATCAATGTTTAATATTAGGATATAGGTGCAAAGCTTGTTATTCATGATATTATCAAGTGAGAGATGTGAGAGGTGACCAAGAATAAAGATGTAAAATAGATTTGAGAAAGATAGAAAATAGATCTATATAGTAAGACTTATGAAAGGTCGAAGATAGCAAATGAACAATGTAAAGACTTTATATTGATAAGATGAAATAAGATTTGAGAAAGACCATACAAAATATAAGTTAACCTTGAGGGTGCAACCAATGAATTTACAATCAATAAACTTACAAGTCCAAAGCTAGGTTGTACACTAAAAAATGTCAAAATACACAAAATGATCAACAAGCCTAACCTAAGGCCTTGTAATCTAATGGGATATTTTAATAATCCTTAATGCCAAGTAGGCACCAGATACCTCACCTTCGAGGTTGGTTAACTCCTGGAATATATACCTAAACTCTTTCTTCAATAGGTTAGGAAGAGGGACATCTAGGTAGTCCCTAAGTTTATCTATCTTGTTAAGGTCGAGCAGGTCCACATCAAAGCCGTTTTTCAAGCTGCCTAATTTCTTGAGCTGGAACTAACATTTGTAGAACTTGTCGGCATCCTCTATGTTGGCTTTATAGGCTACCGCTAATGTGAAGACTTGCGATTGCATAAAGTCCTGACCCCCAATATGCTAGCTTCTTGAAGCTTGCTTTTGAAGAACAACAATTATTGATAGTCGTTGAAGCTCTTCTTTGAACCTACCTTGTATTGCTTTTTCTTCTCTGTATCCAATTAAAAGGACATGTTGGCAGCTTTCTTTTGAGAGTTACCTAAGTAGGAGATCTCTTCTCTAAATCAAAGATCTTTTAGTCTTTCTTTCAGATGATGGTATCCTTAGCTTTGGATCTCTCCTAAATCCTCATAGGGAAGGTAGATATTTTTCCTTAAAGTCTCTCAGGCTCAGCAATTAAGTCGCTAACTTGAGCCTCCACGACTACATAATGGTTGTGAAAAAAGGTGCATGGCAAGACTAACTAGCCATCGAGCAAAAGCTATAGCTTACGTATAATAAAGATCAAAGTTAACAAGTCAGATTAATGAAATAGAACAAATATAGAAAATAAGAAAGAAGTCACAACCAAACTGCCTGTATCAAATTATAAGCTAGATGCTCTTCAATAAAATAAAAGGGACTTAACATCAGTAAGGCTTGGTCTTTTTCTCGTATACAACTACTATAATTACCATAAGATCTACCTCTTACTTCACTTGTTAGAACAACAGAGGGATTGATGGTAGGTTGAGGTAGGGAGGCATTTTAATGGGCAAAAAGATATAATGCCTCCAACCTCTGGATCAATTGGTGAGCTCCTTCTAAAGCTTCGGCATCAATAGGGTAAATAGGTAGAGGTAGGATAGCTTTGGGACTAGTAGATGTCATTGTAACCTATCGGCATTTCAAATAGATGGTACGACCACTAGGATGGGTTGAGCAATTATCTAAACTAGTCTGCAAGGGTTCACCCCCAACCTTTTCTTTGCCTTTGCTAGTAGGAAAAGGAGCAAATTCATTGAGTGGTTGAGTGGTAGGAACTTTTTTGTTTTTAACAGTTTAATAGAACCAACCTAAGAGGTATAGGTGTACCTTGAACATGAAGGGGAGTTTGCACTAGTTGAGAGTTAGTTGGTGTCATTAGAGGGAATGAAAGGTCCTGAGCTTTCATCTAGTGTAGGTGTAGAAGTCCCCTCACCCAGTTTGCACTTTTTAGCAGCTGTGACCTCTGTTTTCTTTTGTTTCATCAGGCCTGCTATCATAGCTTCAAGAGCCATCATTTTCACAAAAGAAGAAAAAGAAAGAACAAAGTTAGAGGATACTAGAAATGATAAAAATAATTTAAAAAATTACCAAGTGTTCACCTAGGTTGAAGTTTAGCAGGAAAGAGGTCGACTAGCATAAGTGTCTCCTCACTAAAGAGGTCTTGAAAGCCAAATCATTGAGTGGTTAGATGTTCCTTGACAAAACCCTCAATCTATAAAGGTTTCTCATCCATTTGTCCCCTTGGCATTCATGAGGAATATTTCAAAGGCTTTATGGGAGAGCTTCTATGTAGAACTATTATTTCACTAAGAACTAGTGGAGCTCATGAAGTTGGTTAGAAACATAAAATTCTGATAAGCGGTTATGTAATAGAAACCTCAATCTCCTAAGCAAGTGGAGGGGTTATCACGAAATAGATACAAAAAATTAATGAAAGAAGGCTTTATGTTGAAATAATGCATCATAATAAGGAAACTTAAGATATCACAAATGCAATTAGGGACTAGTTGGGTCAGATAGACACCCAGAGTTTTAGTGTTATGGGCTATAGGTTTAGCTATAGGGAATTGTAGTCTCACTTCTAGCATAAGAATATGAAAACCCAAGTAGTTGGGTGGAGGTTGATACATTTTCTGCTTGGGTTGAGGCATTATTATCTTGTAGCTATAAGGATAAAGAATTTGGAACAAAGAGAAGCAAAGACCTTGGGACCTATTTTAGTAAGAGCATTTAAGGGATTATCCAGGTCATTGGGGTCAACAAAGAATAAGGGTGCAGGAGACTTAGTGCCCTAACTACTATAGTTGGAGGTCAAAGAGCTTGATTGAGAACTCTAACAATTATCACTCAAAAAAGAGGAAACGCTCTCAACTATGACATAATAAATATCATGTATAATGAATAAAGAATAATAATAACAATAAAATTAAAATGAAAAAAGACAAAGATGAGTTGATACCTATTTGCTAAGTAGAATCACAGAAGAGGGGTAGGAACTAGAGGTCGATAGGTTGAAGTTTTGATTTGATGCTTTAGTTGAGAAAGTGGGAAATGATAGGAAGAATGGGATAAGGGAGGATAATTTATAATAGATACATTCTCAAAAGGTATGATGAGATCCCATAGGTTAGAGAATAAGACCATTAAAATTCAATGGCATTGATCAAATTCCTCATTTATGAGCAATTTTTTCATAAATAACTAAGTTGGAGGGATTAATGATGAGGAAAGAATTCCTAAAAGACTTAAATACCCCTACTCTTAATTAATTCTTTCAAAGTACCCAAGGATCCGCATCTTTCTTATACAGGTCGACCATACTCCCAACCCATACCTAGGATTAGAAATAATCTTGATCATTCATTCTTGGCAAGTGTAAATTGGGGATGTGGCCACTTTAGCCAAATAGCACCTAGCTAACTCAATTATCACTACAAATATTCCCTCACTACAAATATGATTTTAGTCCTGGATCTAGTGATAGGAATTTAATAAAAACTAAGTTTAATAAGGACAGATGAAAATGTTCTGTGAATGGTTTTTTAATAATTTTTCTAAAGAACAACAAAATTCTTTTCAAAATGAATTTTATAAATTTGTATTTGAAAAGAATCAATTAGTTCCTTTTGTTACTTTGTTTATGGTTACTTATATAAAACCTTATCTTTCTGTTCTTGAACGAACTTATATTGTTGAAAGTGGTCATAAACGAAAGTTTATTTTTCCTCCACAAGAAACTTTCTATGTTGAAGGAAATAATTTCTCGGCATTTCATAAATTGCTTATTAGTGATCATATGCCTGTCACTTCTAGAGAAATTAATCTTTTAATAAAACAGCAAAATTATGCTAATTTATATTTAAATGTTCTTGGAGAAAGCTTGGTTTCTTTAGATCAAAGACTTTCTACAATTGTTAATAATATTCATAAGCTTAATAAAATTATGGGTGAAATAGAAGAAAAAATTAATAAAACTGTTATTTCTCCTAATTTGCCTATCTCTATTGCTATGCCTAGTATTCAACCTCCCCTAAAATTGATAATTTTAGGTTAAGAGATATGTCTGAACTTAAAAAGTTAATAACTAAAAAATTTGTTGAGTTTAGAATTTCTACTCTTGATAATATTATGGATCATGAGTCTTACCAACATGCTATTAATGAAGAAGTTAATAAACTACAAAAATATGTTCATCGTCCAACTATGAGTACATATTATTATCCGCGTCCTTCTCCTCAAGATGCATTCCATGAGGAACAAGATTTAATTCTTAATAACTCATACTATGGTAAACATATTCATGAGTGGAATTTGGATGGTTGTACAGAGCGTCATATTTATAATTTGGTGCATCGTATGTTAATGTATAGCACAATTTGTAAGAATAATGGCAATTCTAATAAAACTATTGCTAAAATGATAATTGCTGGTTTTACTGGTCAACTTAAAGGTTGGTGGGATAACTATTTAACCCAGGCTAATAAAGAAGAAATCCTTAATACGATTAAACAAAAACATGAAGGTGCAAGTGCTAGTAATATTGTTGAAAATGCTGTTTATACTTTAATTGTTACTATTATAGAACATTTTACTGGTAGATGGACCAATAACTTTGAGCATATTAGAACCTTGCTTAATGGTTTAAAGTGTCAGAGTCTCACCTCATTTAGGTGGTATAAAGATACTTTTTTGTCTAGAGTTTTAGAACTTCTTGAGTCTAATAGTTCTCACTAGAAATCAAAATTTATTGATGGTCTGCCTTTGTTGTTTGCTGAAAGGGTTTGGAAAACACTTAGGCAAAATGATATCAATATTGGCTATGATAAATTTACTTATGGTGAGTTAATAGGAACTTGTATTCAAGAAGGTTTAAATTTATGTAATGAAATAAAATTAAATCAACAAATTAAACATAATAATATTATTGAGCGTAAAAAATTAGGTCAAATTTGTGGACAATTTGGTATGGACATTCCGATGCCTATTGATAAAATAATAAAAATAAAAATAAAAAGGATGCTTTTTATAAAAAGAAAAAATATAGGAAAAAATCTCATAAAAAAAAGAGAGAAAAAGAAAGAGAAAATAGAAAATCTAATAAAAAAACTTTATAAAAGATTTAAAAAATATGGTGCATGTTATAAGTGTGGTAAAGTTGGTCATTCTGCTAATAAGTGTAAAATGAGGTCTAAGATTAATAATCTTGACATTGATGATAATATTAAAGATGTGCTTTATAAACTTATGTTTGAGTTTTCTGATAGTAAAGATGATATTTCTTCTTCTTCTGATATTGATTCTTTAAATAAATGCTTTAATAGTTCAAATTTTGAACGTGAACCTTGTAAGAAGGGTTAACCTTGTGTTAATTCTGACACTAATAGTAATAGATCAGATAGTGAGGATTTATATAAACTCATGTCACAATTTAATGATTTAAATGTTATTAATAATGATAGTACAATTGGGTTTTTAAAATTAATAAAAGATCCAATTTTAAGATCTAAAATAATTGATCAAATTGAAAATACTCCTTCGTCTTCATCTTCTACGCCTGTAGAATTTATTTTTAATAATAAGGATAATGAACCTTATTCTATGGCGGAAGTTTATAAAATTTTAGAAAATAGGAATAAGAATAGTAGCCCAACTTCTGTTAATGATTTAAAACAGGAAATTAATATTTTAAAGAATGAGATAATAGAAATTAAAAGGAATAATATGTTCCTTGAAGAAAGAATGAGAAAGTTATAGATTTCACAAGGTAAACAAATTATAACTAGATTAGACAATATGTTTGATCATTTTCCTAATATAACTATTAATTTACAAAGTGATGATTTCCTTTCTAAATTAGAAATGGTAACTTTACAAAAATGGCTGGTAAAAATTAATCTTTGATTGATAATAAATTTTCAAAAGAATTGATTGCTTTAGTTGATAACGGTGCTGACCTTAATTGTATTCAAGAAGGTCTTATACCTACTAGGTATTTTGAAAAAACTTCCCATGTTCTTCGTTCTACCAATGGTGAAAAGCTTGATATTAATTATAAATTATCAAACGCTTTTGTTTGTAAGAATAAAACTTGCATTCCTTTAAGCTTTTTATTGGTAAAAAATATTTCTAACCAAACTATACTTGGCACACCTTTTTTAAAGAAAATATTTCCTTTAAAAATGATTGATCAGAAAGGTTTTATCGGAACTTTTGATAATAAAGAATGATATTTCAGTTTATAGCTGAACCTTTTTCTAGAGTCTTAAATAAAAATGAGGATTTGCTTAAAGCTGAAACAACTCATCTTAATTTTTTAACGCATGAAATTGTTAGTCTTAATATTGATGTTCAATTAGCTAATCCTAAACTTAAAGAAAAAATTTCTTTTCTTGAAAATCAATTTTCTTTGTCTGTATGTAATGAACCCCCTAATGCTTTTTGGAATAGGAAAAAGCATATTGTTGATCTTCTCTATGAAGATAACTTTGATGGGAATATTCCAACTAAGGCTAAACCATGTCAGATAAATACTGAATATCTAGTCTGCTGTAAGAAGGAAATTGAATACTTACTGCAGAAAGGTCTAATTAGACTTACCAAGTCTCCTTGGTCTTGCATTGCCTTTTATGTTAATAAGCATAGTGAACAAGAGCGTGGTGCTCTTAGATTAGTTATAAATTATAAACCTTTAAACAAAGTTTTAAAATGGATTAAATACCCTATCCCTAATAAAAAGGATTTACTTGATAGATTATTTGAGGCTAATATCATTTCTAAATTTGATTTAAAATCAGGATATTGGCAAATTTAGATTATAGAAAAAGATAGACTTAAAATTGCTTTTAATGTTCCTTTTGGCAAATATGAATGGAATGTTATGCCCTTTGGTTTGAAGAATGCACCTTCAGAATTTCAGAAAATTATGAATGATATTTTTAATCCTTATAGTAATTTTATTATTGTCTATATTGATGACACTCTTGTTTTCTCTAATACTATAGAAAACCATTTCAAACATCTTAACATCTTTAGACAAATTATTATTAATAATGGTCATGTCATTTCAAAATCAAAAATGATTTTATTTCAAACTAAAATTAAATTTTTAGGTCATTTTATTGAAAAAGGAAAAATTATACCCATTAATAAAAGTATTGAATTTGCTTCTAAATTTCCTGTTAAAATTACTGATAAAACTCAATTACAGAGATTTTTAGAAATTCTTAATTACATTTCCCCATATTATAAAAAATTGCTGATGATACTGTTATTTTATATGATAGGTTAAAAAAGAGTTTTATGCCGTGGAGCGATAGTCACACCCATGCAATAATAAAAATCAAGGAAAAAATTAAGCAATTACCTTGTTTAATGCTTTCTAATCCAAATTGGGAAAAAATTATAGAAACTGACACATCTGATATAGGTTATGGTGGTGTTTTAAAACAAATTAATCCTAATAGCAAACAAGAAACTTTTGTAAGTTTTTGTTCTGGTAAATGAAAAAATAACCAGAAAAATTATGCTATTGTTGTTAAAGAAATATTTGCAATTGTAAAATGTGTTTTAAAATTCCAAAATGATTTATATAATCAATTTTTTCTTATAAAAACTGATTGTCAATCTGCTCAATTTATGTTTAATAAATATTTTAAACATGATGTTTCTAAACAAATGTTTGCAAGGTGGCAAGCTTATTTGGCCCCTTTTGATTTTAAAATTATTTATAAAAAAGGGATTGATAATAGTCTCCTTAATTTTTTGACTCGTGAATATTTGCAAGGTCATTGATTCCTCATAATAGAGGAAGAGGAAATCCCTGCTCTAATAGACGAGGACATGGTTCTAATGCAGATATTGCGAGGCCATTAATACAGTACGGCAAACAGAAGCTTATAGCTTCAAATATTTCACAAGCATCATATGCTTCTTCCAATCCTAACCTAAATATCCATCCTAATGATCCTTTGTTTGCAGAATTTCTATAATTTAAATAGTTTAAGGAAAGTTCTAATAGAACTTTCGATCCAAGCCAATCAACCTCTTGTCAGCCTGAAGGATCTAATAAGTCTTCAAATCCTTCTTTTGTGGGTGTTGCTACTAATAGTGCTACCCCTGTTGATGAGGATTCCCTCACAACTTTGAAATTAAAAGATCATAAGGATTTAATAATGATCCTTGAGCATAATGATCTTAAATGAAAAAATGACCTATGGATAATAATCAAGAAGTATTTGGTACTACATCATATGCTGTTGGGTCTTATAAACCCTGATCTTATTATGAAAATATTTTAATAACTAGTGGCCTTGTTAGGTTTCCCATTTTTATCTAAGGTCACAAGAAAAATCTATTTTTAATTTTTGTAAAATTATAATTAAGAAAATTATCTCTGTTGAGGAATGGGGAATATCTTCATTCAAAGAAAAAGAGTTTGTAACAAGAGATAATAAATTAGTTTATAAATTTAACTTTTGGGATTATATCCAAGCTTTTCAAAATGTTTTCTTATATGAAAATCCCAAGAAAAAACAGACATGGTTTATAAAAGTGTGTCATGAAGTTTTCAAAAATCATATTCCAAATTAGTTTATAAGCTGGTGGAAATCTTATGGTCCAACTCATCATATCCTTATGGACCAATTCAAATAGGTGTTTAACTAATGGGTCAATTGTTCTCCTAAAATTAAGGAGGCTGAAGTAGAAAACCAAATGGTTTTAAATAAAGCCGCAATCTTCTTCTTTATGGAGTTCTCAATACCTTTGATCTCGAAATGGGTGCCAGAAGTCAGTTTCTCGGAGGACAAAATTCCTTGTCTCTATAGGACTTTCTACATCAAATGGTGGAATAAAATGTTGCAGACTAATAAGACCACAGGAAAAATTGAAGGACAAGAAACCTTAAATAATATTGTTAAGGTTACCCAAGGTTATATGAATTCTACTAATAAGGATATGAAGAAAGAAGCTTCATCAATTCTAGGAAAAGCTTATGAAAAAATTAAAATGAGGAAAGGCAAATTGTCTAAGGCAGATTTATTAAAAGAGGTTTTTAATATGGTCCAAAAAGAATTAAAAGATCAGTTTGCAGATGTGGATGAAGACATCAAAATTTCTAGTGATGGTGGAGATACAGTGTCATTGGAGACCTCATCAAAATCAAAGGCTGATAATAATCAATTTGATTTCCTTTTTCAAAATGCTCAAGATCCAGCAAATGATATTCCTATCTACACTAATAAAAACCTTGATGATATGTTGAAATCATTGAATTATTGCTGTAATAAATCAAAAATAGTAATCTGAATTATATACAGATACTATTTATCTACTTTTTACTTTTTACTGTTACAAATTCAAAAATTTTGAAATTCGCACAGTACTATTCAAACTTCAGAATTATATGTAATAGTTATTTTTAGTTTTCTTTAAATAGGCTCACAATTGTATGGTTAAGTAGAGCCTAAAAGTTCTAAGTTTTCTTTCAAGTTTTCATATTCTGATTTCTATAGCACTTTTTGTAATTTGATCTATGTAAATCAATAATATATTCAAAGTTGATTAAAGTTTATACCATTTGGTGCTGAGGTTCCCCAAGGTTAGTTTTCTTTTCCTTATTTTATTTTCTTTGGTGTTACCCTAGCCTAATGGAAGGCTAAGGGGCTCTGTTTTAAACAACTATGAGTTAGATATTTCCTGTGTATTCATGATCACTTTAAACTAAGCTTATGTTGAAGGTTTTGGATTGATGAACTAAGTTATCCAAACAAGTTCCATAATTTAACAGTCTTCCATGTACCTCTAAAATAACCTGTTGTTAGCCTGTGTTAGCCAGGGAAGGTGTTGAAGGGCGTTGTTTAGGTGTAATCTGGAAGCATGAGTTAACTTGTTAAATTGTTGGGTAATTATTTTCCTAAATTTTGTGAACTCGTTGGAAATTTTGATCTCTTCATCCACATTTGCAAACTGATCTTTTAATTCTTCCAAGACCATATTAAGGACCTCTTTTAATAAATCTACCTTAGAAAATTTGCCTATCTGCATTTTAATTTTTTCAGAAGCTTTACCCAGAATTGATGATGCTTCTTTTTTCTTATCCTTATTAATAGAATTCATATAACCTTGGGTAACCTTAACAATATTATTTAACGTTTCTTGTCCTTCAATTTTTCCTGTGGTCTTATTAGTCTGCAACATTTTATTCCACCATTTGATGTAAAAAGTCCTATAGAGACAAGGAATATTGTCCTCCAAGAAACTGACTTCTGGCACCTATTTTCAGATCCAAGGTATTGAGAACTCCATAAAGAAGAAGATTGCGGCTTTGTTTAAAACCATTTGGTTTTCTGCTTCAGCCTGCTTAATTTTAGGAGAACAATTGACCCATTGATCAAACACCTATTTTAATTGGTCCGAAAAGATATGATGAGTTGGACCATAAAATTTCCATCAGCTTAGAAACCAATTTTGAATATGATTTTTGAAAACTTCAGGACACACTTTTATAAACCATGTGTGTTGTTTCTTGGGATTTTCATATAAGAAAACATTTTGAAAAGCTTGGATATAATCCTAAAAGTTAAATTTATAAACTAATTTATTATCTCTTGTTACAAACTCTTTTTTTTTTTAATGAAGATATTTCCTATTCCTCAATAGAGATAATTTTCTTAATTATAATTTTACTAAAATTAAAAATAGATTTTTCTTGTGATCTTGGATAAAAATGGAAAATCTCACAAGGGCTAGTAGTTATTAAAACATTTTCATAATAAGATCTGGGTTTATAAGACCCAATAGCGTATGATGCAGTATCCAAATACCTCTTGATTATTATCCATAGGTTATTTTTCCACTTAAGATCATTATGCTCAAGGATCATTATTAAATCCTTATGATCTTTTTGTTTAAAAGTTGTGAGAGAATCCTCATCAACAGGGGTAGTACTATTAGTAGCAACACCCACAAAAGAAGGATTTGAAGGCATATTAGATCCTTCAGGCTAACAAGAGGTCGATTGGCTTGGATCAAAAGTTCTATTAGAACGTTCCTTAAACTATTTAAATAGCAAAACTTCTACAAACAAAGGATCATTAGGAAGGATATTTGGGTTAGCACTGGAAGAAGCATATGATGCTTGTGAAATATTTGAAGCTATAAGCTTCTGTTTGGCGTGCTGTATTAATAACCTCGCAATAGCTGCATTAGAACCGTGTCCTCCTCTATTAGAGAAGGGATTTCCTCTTCTTTTATTATGAGGAATCATTGACCCTACAAATATTCATGAGTCAAAAAGTCAGGAGACTATTTTCAATCCCTTTTTTATAAATAATTTTAAAATCAAAAGGGGCCAAATAAGCTTGCCACCTTGCAAACATTTGTTTAGAAACATCATGTTTAAAATCTTTATTAAACATAAATTGAGCAGATTGACAATTAGTCTTTATAAGAAAAGATTGATTATATAAATCATCTTGAAATTTTAAAACACATTTTACAATTGCAAATATTTCTTTAGCAATAGTAGCATAATTTTTCTAGTTATTTTTCCATTTACCAGAACAAAATCTAACAAAAATTTCTTATTTACTATTAGGATTAATTTATTTTAAAACACCACCATAACCTATATCAGATGCATCAGTTTCTATAATGTTTTCCCAATTTGGATTAGAAAGCATTAAACAAGGTAATTGCTTAACTTTTTCCTTGATTTTTATTATTATATGGGTGTGACTATCACTCCACGGCTTAGGACTCGTTTTTAACCTATCATATAAGATAGCAGTATCATCAGCAAGATTTTTATAATATAGGGAAATGTAATTAAGACTTCCTAAAAATCTCTGTAATTGAGTTTTATCACTAACTTTAACAGGAAATTTAGAAGCAAATTCAATACTTTTATTAATGGGAATAATTTTTCCTTTTTCAATAAAATGACCTAAAAATTTAATTTTAGTTTGAAATAAAATCATTTTTGATTTTGAAATGACAAGACCATTATTAATAATAATTTTTCTAAAGATGTTAAGATGTTTAAAATGGTTTTCTATAGTATTAGAGAAAACAAGAATGTCATCAATATAGACAATAATAAAATTACTCTAGGGATTAAAAATATCATTTATAATTTTCTGAAACTCTGAAGGGGCATTCTTCAAACCAAAGGGCATAATATTCCATTCATATTTGCCAAAAGAAACATTAAAAGCAGTTTTAAATCTATCTTTTTCTATAATATGAATTTGCCAATATCCTGATTTTAAATCAAATTTAGAAAAGATATTAGCCTCAAATAATCTATCAAGTAAATCCTTTTTATTAGGGATAGGGTATTTAATCCATTTTAAAACTTTGTTTAAAAGTTTATAATTTATAACTAATCTAGAAGCACCAGGCACTTGTTCACTATGCTTATTAACATAAAAGGTAGTGCAAGACCAAGGAGACTTGGTAAGTCTAGTTAGACCTCTCCATAGTAAGGACTCAATTTCCTTCTTGCAGTAGACTAGATATTCAGAATTCATCTGACATGGTCTAGCCGTAGTTAGGATATTTCCATCAAAGTTATCTTCATAGAGAAGATCAACAATATGCTTTTTCCTCTTTCAAAAAGCATTAGTGTGTTCATTACACACAGACAAAGAAAATTAATTTTCAAGAAAAGAAAATTTTTCTTTAAGTTTAGGATTAGCTAATTGAACATCAATATTAAGACTAACAATTTCATGCGTTAAAAAATTAAGATGAGTTGTTTTAGCTTTAAGCAAATTCTCAATTTTATTTAAGACTCTAGAAAAAGGTTCAGCTATAAACTGAAAATATAATTTTTTATTTTCAAAAGTTTCAATAAAACCTTCCTGATCAACCATTTTGAAAGGAAATATTTTCTTTAAAAATGGTGTGCCAAGTATAATTTGGTTAGTAATATTGTTTACCAATAAAAAGCTTAAAGGAATACAAGTTTTATTCTTACAAACAGCAGCTTTTGAAAATTTATAATTAATATCAAGTTTTTCGCCATTGGTAGAACGAAGAACATGGGATGTTTTTTCAAAATATCTAGTAGGTATAAGACCTTCTTCAATACAATTAAGGTCAACACCACTATCAACTAAAGCAATCAATTCTTTTGAAAATTTATTATCAATCAAAAGATTAATTTTTACCAACCATTTTTGTGAAGTTACCATTTCTAATTTAGAAAGGAAATCATCACTTTGTAAATTAGTAATTATATCAGGAAAATGATCAAACACATTGTCTAATCTAAGTATAATTTGTTTACCTTGTGAAATCTCTAACTTTCTCATTCTTTCTTCAAGGAACATATTATTCTTTTTAATTTCTATTATCTCATTCTTTAAATTATTAACTTCCTGTTTTAAATCATTAACAGAAGTTGGGCTACTATTTTTATTCCTATTTTCTAACATTTTATAAACTTCCGCCATAGAATACGGTTCATTATCCTTATTGTTAAAAATAAATTCTTCAGGTTTAGAAGAGGAAGACGAAGGAGTATTTTCAATTTGATCAATTATTTTAGATCTTAAAATTGAATCTTTTATTAATTTTAAAAACTCAATTGTACTATCATTATTAATAACATTTAAATCATTAAATTGTGACATGAGTTTATATAAATCCTCACTATCTGATCTATTATTATTAGTGTCAGAATTAACACAAGGTTAACCCTTCTTACAAGGTTCACATTCAGAATCTGAACTATTAAAGTATTTATTTAAAGAATTAGTATTAGAAGAAGAAGAAATATCATCTTTACTATCAGAAGACTCAAGCATAAGTTTATAAAGCACCTCTTTAATATAACCATCAATGTCAAGATTATTAATCTTAGACCTCATTTTACACTTATCAGCAGAATGACCAACTTTATCACACTTATAATATGCACCATATTTTTTAAATATTTTATAAAGTTTTTTATTAGATTTTCTATTTTCTCTTTCTTTTTCTCTCTCTTTTTTATGAGATTTTTTCCTATATTTTTTCTTTTTATAAAAAGCACCTTTTTTATTTTTATTTTTATTATTATCAATAGGCTTAGGAATGCCCATACCAAATTGCCCACAAAATTGACCTAATTGTTTATGCTCAGTAATATTATTACGTTTAATTTGTCGATTTAATTTTATTTCGTTACATAAATTTAAACCTTATTGAATACAAGTTTCTATTAACTTACCATAAGTAAATTTATCATAGTCAATATTGACATCATTTTGCCTATGTGTTTTCCAAACCCTTTCAGCAAACAACGAAGGTAGACCATTAATAAATTTTGATTTCCAGTGAGAACTATTAGACTCAGGAAGTTCTAAAACTTTAGACAAAAAAGTATATTTATACCACCTAAATAAGGTGAGACTCTGACACTTTAAACCATTAAGCAAGGTTCTAATATGCTCATAGTTATTGGTCCATCTACTAGTAAAATGTTTTATAATAGTAACAATTAAAGTATAAACAGCATTATCAACAATATTACTAGCACTTGAACCTTCATGTTTTTGTTTAACCGTATTAAGGATTTCTTCTTTATTAGCTTGGGTTAAATAGTTATGCCACCAACCTTTAAGTTGACCAGTAAAATCAGTAATTGTCATTTTAGCAACAGGTTTATCAGAATTGCCATTATTCTTACAAATTGTGCTATACATTAACATACGATATACCAAATTATAAATAGGACACTCCGTACAACCATCCAAATTCCACTCATAAATATGTTTACCAGAGTATGAGTTATAAAGAATTAAATCTTGTTCCTCATGCAATACATCTTGAGGAGAAGGACATGGATAATATTATGTACTTATAGTTGGACGATCAGCACATTTTTGAAGTTTATTAACTTCTTCATTAATAGCATGTTGGTAAGACTCATGATCCATAATATTATCAAGAGTAGAAATTCTAATCTCAACAAATTTTTTAGTTATTAACTTTTTAAGTTCAGACATATCTCTTAACCTAAAATTATCAATTTTAGGGGAGGTTGAATACTAGGCATAGCAATAGAGATAGGCCAAATTAGGAGAAATAACAGTTTTATTAATTTTTTCTTCTAAGTCACCCATAATTTTATTAAGCTTATGAATATTATTAACAATTGTAGAAAGTCTTTGATCTAAAGAAACCAAGCTTTCTCCAAGAATATTTAAATATAAATTAGCATAATTTTGCTGTTTTATTAAAAGATTAATTTCTCTAGAAGTGATAGGCATATGATCACTAATAAGCAATTTATGAAATGCCGAGAAATAAAAATTGTTATTTCCTTCAACATAGAAAGTTTCTTGTGGAGGAAAAATAGACTTTTGTTTATGACCACTTTCAACAATATAAGTTCGTTCAAGAACAGAAAGATAAGGTTCTATATAAGTAACCATAAACCAAGGAACAAAAGGAACTAATTGATCTTTTTCAGATACAAATTTATAAAATTCATTTTGAAAAGAATTTTGTTGTTCTTTAGAAAAATTATTAAAAAACCATTCACGAAACAATTTTCATCTATCATTATTAAACTCAATTTTTATTAAATTCCTATCAGTAGATCCAGGACTAAAATCGTATTTTGTTTTAATCATTAAAAACAAACAATTAAATGCGAGCATTTCTCATAGAAAAATCCAAATCCGAATCAGTTGGCTCAATTATATCATCACTTTTATTATCTTGTATATTAATACCGAGAACAATATTAGAAGGATTAATTTTTAATCTGTCAAATCTAGTATCAAGATTATTATCTTTTCTAGTATTAAAAAAAGATTCTTTTAATTAAGAGGTATAAGACCTAGACAAATTTAGACTTTCAACAGTATAATCTAATAGATCAAGATAAGAAAAGGAAGTCTAGTAGATCTAGTAGATTTTAATAAGTTATTATTATTGGATCTAAATTGGATAGAAACATCTCCATCTGGAGTTTAAATTATTTGATTAAGCTCTGTTTGTATTATCGGTTGGACAGATACAGTTTTTTCAATTAACCAATTATCTAAAAATTTAACTTCATCCCATTTAATATGTCTATGAGTTGTAATATGAGATTGACAAAAATTAGTTTCAATTAAAATAGTTTCATCATTACTCTTATTAATCATTTTGCACATAGGATTAAGAGTGTAAAGAGGTTTATAATAGATATGATAACAGATAAAAATAGTTTCTATATTAGGTATATAATTATAGCCATGAAACTTAATATTTAAAGTAACAACATATAAAATATTAACATCAGAAAGCAATAATTGTAAATTTGGATGAACATCAAAATAAACAGGGCTATGTGCCAAGCTGGACTGTATAATTCCCATAATAGAATGCTTCCAATTTAAATTGCGAGCATCATGCAAGATTGCAACAAAACTATCAGGTAAATTATCAAGTGTAAGAGGTTTAAAAGCAACTTATATTAAACTAATATGAAGGAAACGATATTCAGATCTATACTTATCAATATCAGATCTATGCAATAATTAAAGAGAAATATCATCTTTATTAAGAGGAATAGACTCCTCAGTGGTTTTAACAATTTGATTTATACCAATTTTTTCAAAAGTACCCATTTGATAAATCAATTTTGGATCTACTTTAGGGATAGTCCATTTATTAAGAAGATCAATATTTTATGGAAGATTCATTTCTTCCAAACAAGTATTTTTAATTGAAGAAGATTTTCCTTTAAGAAAATTCATTTTTAGGAAAAGTGTTAAAAAACCCGAGAAAAAATACAACCAATAATCCATGGCTCTAATACCGTCAACGGGGCAGGATCTTATGAGGGAGGATTGGATTTAAAACGAGTTCACAAAATTCATGAAAACAATTACCTAATAATATAACAAGTCAACTCATGCTTCCAGATTACACCCAAACAACGCCCTTCAATGCTTTCCCCGGCTAACACGAGCTAACAATGGGTTATCTTAGAAGTATATGGAAGACTGTTAAATTATGGAACCTGTTTGGATAACTCAGTTCTTAAATCTAAAACCTTCAACACAAGCTTAGTTTAAAGCAACTGTACATACAGAGGAAGTATTTAACTCATAGTTGTTTAACACACAGCCCTTTAGCCTTCCATTAGGCTAGGGTAATACCAAAGAAAATAAAATAAGGAAAAGAAAGCTAACCTTGGGGAACCTTAGCACCAAATGGTATAAACTTTAATCAGCTTTGAATATATTATTGATTTACAGAGATCAAATTACAAAAAGTGTTTACAGAAATCAAAATATGAAAACTTGAAAGAAAACTTAGAAATTTCAGGCTCTACTTAGCTATAAAATTGTGAGCCTATTTAAAGAAAGCTAAAAAAAACTATTATGGATTTCAAAATATAATTCTGAAGTCCGAATAATACTGTGCGGATTTCAAAATTTTTGAATCCGTAATAGTAAAAAGCAGAAAGCAGATGAATAGTATCTGCATATAATTCAAATTACTGTTTTTGACTTACCACAGCAATAATTCAATCACAGCGGCTTTCACTAGAAAAGATAAATTTTTTAAATTAAATTGCATTATTTATTACAATAATAATAATTTTAAAATAAAGATATTTAAAATAATTAAATTGCTTATTCAAATAATAAATATATTTAAAATAATTAATAAAATTTAGTTAAATTTATTAATTAGGATTAAATAAGTAAAAAATTTAAATATATATTTTAAATTAAATTATTTATTAATTAAAAAAGTTTTTTTTTAAAAAAAAATCCCACTGACCTTGATGCGCCCCCCTCTCCCCCTTCTCCCCTATCCTTCTCTTCTTCTTCCACCGGCCATGGGCAGCGCACAAATGTGGCCATGGATCTGGCGGAGGTTGGGGGTTAGGGGGTGGGGTGTGGTTTTGTACATATATATGCATATATATGTATATATGATATATATGTATGTATAATATGTATATATATATATTATATAACATTACATTATATATATGTATGCATATAATTATTTTACATATTTTTTAATATATATTTTTTATTAAGGTTTTAGGGTATTTTTATATTTTGTTTAAGGTTTTGGACATTATTGTACTTTTATACAGTGAGTGTATTAATCATATTATTAAAAGGATAATTATGGGATTTCACTCACAATTTTGAATTGCAATTTGAAAAACTCTAATGGAGGCTGATGATTGATCTAAATTATTGGATGGTGACAAATTTAAAGAAATGTTTTATAATTTTCAAAAGAACAAAGATCTTCTTATAATTATACCACACCTCAAGTTGATATAGCCGTAATTCACTATAAAATCAAAGCTCATTCAGTCATTCACAAATGAGGCCCGAAAAATTCTGTGTGTTTTGGATGAGGTGAATCTTGGGCCCATAGTCCATTATTGACTTTATTTGGTACTTAACAGTATAAAACATATACAAAAGAAATATCAAACTAACCTTTATTGCAAAATTATAGTTTTTCTAAGCGGATCCAAAACCGATTTATTCATCTTTTAGCAGCCAATCATAGTCCTATAGCAGTATCTGAATTTGATCAGTCCATTATGATAATTTAACGATTTTTTGAACAACCTGTGTATCAAGATTTAAAAATTTAAATTGTACTTTATTGTAAATTATGAATGTGGTGGACTGTAACCGATTGCATCCAAAGCAATTTCAATTTTAAAAATCACCTAATAAAAACTATTAGCATCCTAATTCCTATGGATTTATCAAAAGGTAGAACACGAAGGGAGCACCTATTTTCTCCCTCGATACCAAACCACCCGTCATTTTTCCTCTCAATAAAAAAACTGCAACGGACGTGATGGAAAAAGAATTTCACTCCCATTCCCATACTGTTTTAAACGATAAACTTTTTTTTTCTTTGATTTATTTTTCGAATTGAAATAGTCCGCAAACAATGGAAATAATAACACGCTGAAATGGATACGTGTATGCAACAAACAACTTCCACATTTTTTTTAAATTTTTTTTTGACTCGCAAAAGCAGCAAAGCAGCCATGATGATTGATGGATTGTGAGTGGGACTCGACTCCATTATTGTTCTTTTCATCTTCCTCTCCGCAACTTTTTTCAACTATTCGCTGCCATTTTCCAAATATAAGTCAAAAGCCGTCCTTTTCTAATGTACTGACTACATATATCACAAATATACAACACTGTATACACACACACACACACATATATATATATATATATATTGTGTGTTGCGGGGCGGCGTGTTGAGGAAATATATAAATATATAAATAAATAAATAAAAGCAAACCTAACTCACTAATGTTAAATTCAACTCAAATGGCAAAACGTTGTTTTCATCCAAAAAGTCGCACCGCATTTTGTTTGGTTGTTGACTTGAAAACAATTTGCCCAAACATCCTCTTTGAAATGAGTAAGAATCTAATGAACATTGTTTAATGTATCACAATTTATTAAGTCAACATGTACTAAAATAAAATTATCTCGCTCCCGCATATATATTGTCACGATATATTTTTCCAACCCAAAAATACAGTTGAAAATACGATTTATCTTTCTCATGACAAAAATTCGCTTGTGGAACTTTTAATAAGATATCCGCCAGCTACAAGACTTTTGAATATGGTTAATATAAGATGTTGTTTAAGGCATTCTTACAAGAATTTGTATGTACAATCACCTAGTCAGTTCGCTATCAACATCACAAAATCGCTACAAGATGAAAAGTATTTAGTGACACTAACATAGTGATATTTTATAATTTAGTGCCACATAAAAATAATGTATGACAATTATAAAAAATGCTACTATAATATAATTTAGTGGCATTTGATTAATGAATGACAAACAAATGATGGTTTTTCACTGAAAATGCCAATATAAATATATTTTAAACATATTTAACTAGTACTACCAAACTTTTCCTAAAAATGTCAGGCATAGTTAGTTATGGTATCATTTGAAAAAAAAAATGTCATAAAGTATTTAATTAGTGACACTAATTTAGCGACATTTTATAATTAAATGCCATGTAATAGTAATATAATGATAGTTGTTAAAAAATGACACCCAAACTAATATTTTGTGGCATTTGATTAATAGATATCAAATAAAATAATGTCACCAATTATTACTAAAAATGTCACTGATATTTGGTTATAGTGTCATTTTGTAAAAAACACCACAAAATATTTAATAATATTAAATTTGTGGCATTTTATGATGTAGTGACACAATAAAGTAATATGGTGATAGTTGTGAAAAATGTTATTATAATATAATATTTAGTGACATTTAATTAGTGACAACATAATTACATGTCAATAGACATTAAGTTAATGCTATTAATGTTTTCTTTAAAATGCTACTCTATTTAGTTATGATCTCATTTAAAAAAA
Source organism: Jacaranda copaia (assembly GCA_014898725.1). Lineage (NCBI taxonomy): Eukaryota > Viridiplantae > Streptophyta > Magnoliopsida > Lamiales > Bignoniaceae > Jacaranda > Jacaranda copaia. The sequence continues at coordinate 1,327,191 of JACGDI010002672.1, read as the reverse complement.
AAACATATATAGATAAAATATATGTACGATTAATAACTACAAAATATACAAATTTGTATATCTTTGTTGTTAATTAATATATTGATTAAATTAATGACTTCATATATTTTTTAAGGTATCAACTAAATTAATCATATTCTAATTAGGTAGATTAAATTACTCATATTTTAATTATATATTAACCAAATTAAATCAAATACCAACTTGAATTAGGTAGAGTTTTTTGTTCTTCTTCTTCTTCTTTTTTTTCACATTCAAATTAATAATGCCTGGTCACAAGTTTAAACTAACAAATTACAAGACTTTTCTTAACAACCATTCTAAAGCTTGGTCGTACGTTTGAATTAATAAATCACTAGACGTTTTTTTTTCCTTTCAATATTCCATATTCTGGCTTAAGTTTTGTGTGGGGGCGTTTCTTTGCCCTGCTAGAAACAAAATATATTCCACATTTTGGCTTAAGTTTCATTATCTATCATAATTGACAAATGCTCCGCATTTTTCTTAAATTAATATTGGAATAATATATATATATATATATATACACACACACACACAAAATAAGGTCATGCAGTTTTTGATAGTGAAACAAAAATGGTAAGTAGTAGTAGCAATTGTAATTCGTCATTCATTATAATTTTTATTTGATTTGTTCTGTATGTTGATCATTATCTTTTGATTATTTAAATACATATCACTCTTTATATAATTTTATGTAATGCATATATTTTTATTAAAATTTAAAATGTCACTTTCTTAAAAATAATAAAATTGTTTTATATGAAAGTTTAGTTTCACTCTCAAAAATTAAAATTGTTAACTTCGTCCTACAAAAGGTCTCTTTAGGAGAAAAAATTCTCCACTTCTGAAAAAAAAAATAAAGGGTTAAATGTAATAAAAAAGTTAAAACTACGGAGGTGAGAAGCTTGGGCTTATTCACCCCTTTAAATATGCTTCCAACTTTTAGCTTTCTGATTTGCTAAATTACTTCTACAATCAATGGGCAGTATATATTGACATTGGAAACATTCCCTTTTTATCCTTTTCTGGCGTCCTAATATATAACAATTAATGAAATTCTGATTCTCTTTCCCTAAGCCCAATCACCAATCATGGTATATAATAAATCCTTCCAAGACCAAAAAATTTATGTATTAGAAAGACACCATCCAAATTGTTGGAGGGATGATAAAAATGAAATTGGAGGGAAAGCATAGCTTTTTATTTAGGGTTCTCATAAATTTTAATTATACTCAAGTTTGAAAGCTTCAATTATTTTTTGAAGGTACGAGTCTTCTCATTTGATAGTTATTTCTTTTTCATTTTTCTTTTATTGTATCATTATGTGTCATGGGATTAATTTGATGTTAGAGTGGAAGAAAGAGTATATAAAAATAATATGTATGTATGCATGTATGCATGTATATAGTTGTCAAATTTGTGAATATATATTTGATGTAATGTTGGGAATGCATCTATTAGGCTTACTGATATAGGTTTTCGTCCTCATCAAGATTTCGTTTTTTAACACATTTTGTTTCCTTTAGTTACTTTATTTTTTAATTTTTATTTTTATGTGTAAAATGATTAAATATATTATTATATATAAATATTAATTAATAATAAGTTAATAATTATTATTAAATTATTTATGAAATTAACCATTAACAATATTTGTCAATAATAAAATGCATTCACAAAACTATTTTCAACTTTGAAGGCAACCTTTTTCGTTGACAATGATAAAATAATTTTTGACTGATTTTAATAAGAATTTGACCTTCGTCAAAGCCTAAAAAAACTGTCGCTTGATTCAAGCATAACATTGATGGCATAATAATTAATTTCTTGACACATTAATTGTTTATTTGATTATATTTTTCATTTTTTTCATCTTCTTCGCCAAAAACTTTCGTGATATGTATTGATGGTCTTACAATATTTTAAGTATTATAAAATATTAATCTTATTGCATGCATTACATAATTACAACTTTTTTTATTAACAATTATTTGTCTACACTATTGTCCTACGTGTGCAGATTTCAAATGATGTAGATTGTGTAGATTTCAAAGAATGTTGATTCTCGTTTTTATGGATGATTCAAATATTTTCCAAAGAAAATATATCATTTCAAATCTTGGATTCTCGCATTTGTGATCGATTTAGATGATTTTCGAGCATTCACTAAATTTTAAAGTACATTTAGATTCTAGTCTAGCTTTGAATAGAACTATTTACTTTTGTTAGATTTAGTAAATTAGAACCATTGGGTATGTAATTTATCAATGAGGTTTCTAAGACGTTATGCTTATTTAATGTTTTCATTTATGTTGAGATATTTCTTTTGCTTCATTTCTTTTTGTGTTAATATTAAGAGCAAGATCTTATGAAGGAGGGATTAGATCTCAAACGAATTCACAAAACCAGGGTATCATTTACCTGAATTTAATAAGCCCACCAAATAAATCTGATTCAATGCCCAAAAGCCCACAAACGTTAACCCGGCTAACAAGGGCAAACATGGGGTAATCCAGAATTAAACATAAGTGGAGTGCCATTAAGCCTCAGAACCTGTTCAGATAACTCATTAAGACATCCAAAACCTTTAGTATAGTCCTTAACTAATGTGACCCTAATAATCTAGGAAATATCTAACCCTTGTTTGTTTAACACACAACTCCTTAGCCTATCATTACGCTAGGATAAAAGGAAAATAAATAAAACTAACCATAGAAGAACACTAGAGATATAGAAACATTAATCAGCTTCTGTATTCAATAATTCAAGAAAGTACAAAAGAAATATGCAAAGAAAATACAAGAGAAATATTTAGAGGGAAGAAATGGGGTAACTCCAAGCTTGCTTCTAAAACTAAAACACCTAATCTATTTAAAGAAAGGAAAATATTGTGCAGATTTCTAACATTTTGAGTCCGAAATAGTAAAAGTAAAATATGTGCGGATTTCAAAATTTTTGAATCTGAACAGTAAAAGGTATGAATAGGAAAATGTGTAAGCAGTTTATTACTATTTTTGTGTTATAATATGATTGAAAAATTTAATTATTTCCTCCTTGTTTGAGAGAGGCTAGGATTTTAACAATATTCTGTGTCGAAGGAATATCATCTTCTGGGTCCTGTGATTCACTAGCCAAGCAATCAAAGTGATTTTCTCCCATCCTTGATTTAGAGGATGTACCTATGGAGACCATATCACCTGAATAACTAGAAGCTTCATTATCTTCTTCTTCAACAAATTGGTCTTTAAGTTCTTCTTGGACTATATTAAGAACTTCTTTTAACAAATCTGCCTTGAACAATTTTCCTTTCCGCATTTTAATTTTTTCTGAAGCCTTACCAAGAATTGATGAAGTTTCTTTGTTTTTGTCATTGTCCATTTTTTCCGTTTAAATTTGAGTTACATTAACAATGTTATTAAGGTTTCTTGTTCTTCTATCTATCTTTTTTCTTTGTCCATTTGATGCATTTTGTTCCACTATTTTATAAAAAAAGGAACAGTATAAGCAGGGGATATTATCCTCAGTGACACCAACTTCTAGAACCTATTTCCAGATCCAGGGGATTGAGAACTCCATGAAAAAGAACATAGTAGCTTTAATATTAACCATTTGGTTATTTGTTTTCGCTTCCATAAGATTAGGAGAATATTTACTCCAATGATCAAATGCCTGCCAAAATTGTTGTAGGAGAATGTGATGGCTTAGGCCATATGATTTCCACCAATTTAAAAACCAATTTGGTAAATGATTTTGAAAACCTTAGGCAAAATTTTTATAAATCAGGTATGTTTTCTTCTAGGATTTTCATATAAAAATACATTTTGAAAAGTTCGGATATAATTTCAAAACTTAAATTTATAAGTTAGTTTATTAACAAAGAACTCTTTTTCTTTTAATGAGGATATTCCCCATTCCTCAATAGAAATAAGTTTTTTAATTATAATTTTACTGAAATTGAAAATAGATTTGTCTTGTGAGTTGGCGAAAAATGTGAAATCTCACAAGAGCCAGTAGTTATTAAAATATTTTCAAAATAAGATCTAGGTTTATAAGACCCCACAGCATATGATGCTATATCCAGATAACATTGGACTATCATCCAAGGATCATCTCGCCATTTGAGATCTTTATGATCAAGGATCATTATTAAATCCTTGTACTCCTTTTGTTCAAAAGTTGTAAGGGAATCCTCATCAACTGGAGAGGCAACATCCATAAAAGAAGGTCTATTAGATCCTTCGGGCTTTTGGGGCTGGCTGGTATTGGCAGAAGATCTATTAGATTCTTTTGGTTGAACAGAATTAGAGGTTCTATAAGAACTTTCTTTATTTTGTTTAAACTACAGAAATTCGCAAAAAGGGGATCTTTATAAATTGGGTTAGAAGAGGCATATGAGGTTTGAGAAATTGGTGAAGCTATTAGCTTCTGTTTGCCATGTTGTATTACCGGCACCCTTGAAACACCTGCATTTCTTCCTCCTCTATTAGAGAAAGGGTTGAAGCCACCTTGTTTATTATGAGGTATCATCCCTGTAAAAATTCACAGGTAAGAAAATCAGGGACACTATTATCAATTCCCTTTTTATAAACAATTTTAAAATCAAAAGGGGCTAAATAAGCTTGCCACCTTGCAAACATTTATTTTGAAACATTATGTTTAAAATTCCTATTAAACATAAATTGAGCAGCTTGACAATCAATTTTAATTATAAAGAATTGATTATATAAATCATCTTAAAATTTTAAAAGACATTTGACAATAGCAAAAATTTCTTTAGCTATGGTAGCATAATTTTCCTACTATTATTCCATTTACCAGAACAAAACCCAATAAGAATTTCTTGTTTATTATTAGGATTAATTTATTTAAGAATATCACCATAACTGATATCTAAAGCATCTGTTTCTATTATTTTATCACAATTATGACTAAAAAGCATCAAACAAGGTAATTGTTTGACTTTTTCTTTAATATTAATAATAGATTGCGTATGACTATCACTCCAAGGCTTTGGGCCCTTTTTCAACCTATCATATTAAATAGCTGTATCTTAAGCTAGATTTTTATAATAAGGAGAAATATAATTCAGACTTCCTAAAAACTTTTGTAATTAAGTTTTATTAGTTATTTTATTAGAAAATTTAGAAGCAAATTCAATACTTCTATTAATAGGAATTATTTTTCCTTTTTCAATATAATGACAAAGAAACTTTATTTTAGTTTGGAATAAAATCATTTTAGATTTTTCAATAACAAGACCAGCATTAATAATAGCTTGTTTAGATATATAAAGATGTTTAAAATGATTTTCAATTATATTAGAAAAAACTAAAATATCATCAATATAAACAATTATAAAATTACTGTAAGGATTAAAAATATCATTCATAATTTTTTGGTCAACCATTAAGGTACCTATAAAGCCTTTTAGGTCAACCATTTTTAAAGGAAATATTTTCTTTAAGAAAGGTGTACCAAGAATAATTTGATTAGACGTATTTTTAACTAATAAAAAACTTGTGGGAATGCAAGTTTTACTTTTACATATAAAAGCTTTTGATAATTTATAACTTATATCAAGTTTTTCACCATTAGCAGAGCAAAGAATGTGAGAAGTTTTTTCAAAATACCTAGTAGGTATTAAACCTTCTTGAATACAATTAAGATAAGCACTATTGTCAATTAAAGCAATTAATTCTTCTGAAAACTTATTATCAATCAAAAGATTAATTTTAACTCACCATTTTTGTGAAGTGACCATTTCTAATTTAGAAAGAAAATCATCACCTTGTAAATTATCAGGAAAAATATCAAACAAATTATCAATTCTAGGCATAATTTGTTTACCTTGAGAAATTTCTAATTTTCTCATCCTATCTTCGAGAAACATATTATTTCTTTTTATTTTAGCAACTTCTCTTTTTAAATTATCAACTTCTTTGTTTAAATCATTAACAGTAGTAGGATTACTATTTTTATTCCTATTTTTAATATTTTATAAACTTCAGCCATTGAATAGGGTTCATTATCTTTATTATTAGGAACGTTATAAACAAAATCTTCAATAGGTTTCGAAGAAGAAGGGGTATTCTCAATTTGATCAATTATTTTGGACCTCAATATTGGATCTTTAATTAATTTTAGAAACTCTAAAGTATTATTATTATCAATAACATTTAATTCAAAAAATTGTGAAATAAGATTATATAAACCTTCACTATCAAATTTAGTACTATTAGTATCAGAATTAAAAAAAGATTTACCTTATTTACAAGGACCATATTCAGATTCTGAATCATTAAAACACTCATTTAAAGAATCAACATCATCAAAAGAGGCATTACTCTTACCATCTCCATCTGAAGACTCAAGCATAAGTTTATAAAGAACTTCTTTAATATTATCATGAATATCAAGATTATTAATCTTATTTTTCATTTTACACTTATCAGCTTAATGACCAACTTTACCATATTGATAACATGCACCATATTTTTTAAATTTTTTATAAAGTTTTCTATTAGACTTTCTTTTCTCTCTCTCTTTTTCTCTCTCTTTTATATGACAGCTTAATTTGCAGTCATGACTGGACATCTCATTTGCATCATTCAAAATAAACCTTTGAAGTGCTGAAAAAGCATAAGTTGTACATTAAGCGTATCTAGTTATGTGAACTTTAATACTAGCAAGGTAGGTCCTTAAGCCATATCATAATATAAGAACTATTCATAGAGCCTAATAAATTACAAGGCATGAGAGAGTGGTCTATTCTAATAACATTGAAGGAGTTAAGGGGATTCTTTAATTTCATTAGTCATCATAGAAGGTTTTTCATGAAGTATGGTCAAATGGCCAAGCCTCAAATTGCTTTACTTAAGAAAAACCTGCACTGGACCTAGGAAGCTTTAGTCGCTTTTGACAAGCTTAAAAATGCCATTAGTAGTTCACTAGTTTTAGCTCTATCTAATTTCTCCAAGGAAATGATACATCAGGACTAGACATTAGGGCTATTCTAATGAGCATGGAAGGCTAGCATCATATCCTACCAAAGCTTTGTTTGAAAGGAATTTAGACTTATATTGCTTATAAGAAAGAGATGCTTGCTATTGTTTATATTGTCCAAAAATGGAGACTCTACCTAATAGGAACACATTTTATTATAAAAATATATCATCAAAGTCTCAAGTATTTAATGGAATAAAATATTTCAACCCTTAGTTGACAAAAATAGCTTAATAAATAGATGGGGTATGGGTCACAAAAGAGGGAAAGAAAAGATTGTGGATGGTGCTCTATCTAACCATCATTTTGACTAACCTTTTGAAAGAGGTGTAATGCTAAGAATCCAATTTAAAACATCTAAGAACTACAATCTAACTTAGATTACCCCATTCCAAGAATCTAAATCATGTTTATATAATGGATTAAGGTTAGATTATTACTTGTCAAGCAAAATCCAACCAAAACTTGAAGTTGTGCTTTTTTTCTAAAGGCAAATTGCTTCTGGCGCAGCAAGGTATGGTCAACTTTTGATCAAGCAAAATCACCTTGGATTCAAGCCAAATCTAGGTCAAAGTTGTCAAACTCAATGGAGAATTTTCAGTAAAAAATTCAGCTCCAAAATCCTCCGGAAGGACCTCAAACTAAATCCAGAAAGTCACAAATGAAATAGAGGATCACCAAAAACAAGCAATCCGAAATTTATGTTATCTCTAATGTCAAAGTTCACACACCAATGGATAATCCTTTTCTCCTAAATTTAGCTGGAAAAAACAAGGAGAAAGAGACCTATAAAGAGGCTAAAAGTGAGATGGAGGTGAAGAAGAGAGTGCAACCTCAACTCATGAGAGAATTACTTTTGGATGGAAATTTTGGATTTAACTTTTACATGCACAAATTGTGCATATAATCTTAGCTTGGCCACCCCTTTATCTATAGCTATATATAGAGGAAAGATGGCATGATGGTAAGGTGGCATCACATCTTTCTCAAGGTTGGGGAGGGGGGTATTACCTAAGCATGCCGACTTACAAGCATCTTGCAAGTTGCGTGTTAATTTGTGTGAATTTGAATTTCATTTAGAATCTACATTTCATCTCATGAAATATCCACCAAATAAATTCTAATTCCACTTCAAATGAACATTTCATTTGAATTCTCCCCCCAAAAATATTTCTTCATTTTAATGAAATTAAACACTTTAATTTAATTAAACTTTGACTTAACCTTTAAGTCAACAAACTTAACTCTTTGAGCTAGTTTTTTTTTTTTTTTTAACTTAACTCTTTAAATTAGGTTGACCAATTGATAGTCATGTGGCACCAAATTAAATTAACACTTAATTTAATTGGTCTTAATTCAACTCCTTGAATTAATTAGATCAATTTAATAGTTAAATTGATCAAGTGAAAATGATTAAAAATTGTGTCAACCGATTCCCTCAATTTTCGGCCACCTTAAAATTCTTCTGACACTTAGAAAATTTTCCTCAACATTTAGCATTGTCGATTGGATTTTATGTGTGACTTAGTCGGTTCTACTACTCATTGGACATGGGCTCACAACCTTTGTGATTTTAGAATATCATATATCCATGTTAGTTCAAACTTTTTTAAACTAATCAACTCAATTCAATTAATCTATATTAAATGAAGAGCAACCAATCTATATGGTCGATGTCTAACTTCAAGCTCATGGATCCCAACAATTGGCTAAATGATGCTTTTGGTAAACCATTCTAGCTCATCGTACCATGCAAATACAGTCATTTCGTCTCCTATCTCCATGAAAAAAGCCTAGGACAAGATATTTGTCGGCTCCTTAATAACCTTAATACTATGTATTCATTCTTAACGTTTGATTCTTATTTGTGACCTCATCTTTGGAAAGCCCTTTTCCAAATTATCACACTGCCTTAGCTAAGGACTCTTTAGAATCAATCATCATTGAATGCATAAGAGATGCACTAATCCTCACAAAGATGAAGGTTGGATCCCATCTTAGATCTCAAAAACCTCCATATCTAAGTTGTTCATGCCCAATCACCATTGGAATACTAGCCAAGTCTATCCGAATCTTAGATGTTTATCTCATAAGATTTAATGACTTGGGATATTTAAGATCATTATTGTGTGAGACTTATTCCATGATCACTACTTAGTGCATGATCGAGTCCCATAGTTTTGTGTGATCTAAAGGCTTCAACCATATGTTAGTAAAATAATATAAGCATAAGATAAAGATAGCTAATTATCAGAAATATTATTCAATCAAGATTGTACCACAAGTGAAATAGTTTACACGCCAATCTTATTGGCTTGCGGGATACTATTCCAATAATTTTTTACTTGCCCTAAAGCTAATCCCCCATAGTCTTAAGGCCTATCTTTATAAGATGTCCTTTAAAGATATTTTACGATAGGGGTTTGAATAGTAGTTCTACTATATTCTCTTCTAAGGCAATCTATTCCACTCGGATGTCGCTTCTATCAAATGATAATATCTTAAAATGTGCTTTGATCACTGATTAGATCTTGGCTCAAAACCAAAGTTATCTCATAAGATAATTGTAGGCTTTTATATATTAGGCACTTCATCCAACTATTGGATATAGTTTTTGATCCAAACATCTTTCTTTGCAACTTTTAAAGTTGCAATATATTTTACCTTAGTGATGGAGTTGGTCGTGGTGTCTTATTTGGAACTCTTCTAACTCATCGCACTGCCTTTAAGGAATAATATAAATCTAGAGGTACATTTTAGGTCATCTATAATAGGATTGGAAATTGGAATCCAGAAACCCCTAGAGTTTTGATTCTCCATTGCCGTATATTAAAAATAATTCCTTAGTCCTTTTTAAGTACTTAAGGATCATTTTTGTGGCTATCTAGTAACTCTCATCGAGATTAGATTGGAACCTGCTCATAACACTTAGAGCTTGTGCCACATTTGGTCTTGTACATGAATTGTATACATTATGCTCTTTATAGCAGATACATAAGGTCTGCGCCTCAATTTTAGGGGCTATAGACTTAGAGAAATTCTTTCTTGGATTCTGCCATACTAAACCACTTTGGTATTTTGTCAATGTACTGGGTTTGGGATAACCTCAGCATCCTCTTCAATCTATCTCTATAAATACATATTCTTAATACGTAGGATGCTTCTCCCAAATTTTTCATGGAGAATTGAGTAGATAACCATGCTTTAGTACACCCTTACGTGCCTATCTCATTCCTAATGAGAAAGATGTCATCCATATGAAGTAGAATAAACTATACACTATTTCTACTCACCTTCTTATACACATAAAGTTTATACGCATTTTGATAAAGCCAAATGATTTGATTGCATTATCAAAATGTATGTTCCAACTACAGGACACTTGCTTGAGTTCATAAATGGATTATCAAAATGTAACTCCATTTACTCATTCTTCTTGGATGTAAAACCTTGTAGTTGCTCCATATAGATTGCTTCTTCAATGTTGCCATTGAGGAAAGTGGTTTTCACATTCATTTGCCATATCTCATAATCATAATGTGTAGTTATGACAAGTAAAATCTAAATGAACTTAAGCATTGCAACTAAATAAAACATTTTCTTAAAATTAATACCGAGTCTTTGAGTATAACCTTTTGCCATTATTTGTACCTTAAAGGTCATTACCTTTCAATCGACTCCTAGCTTTTGCTCATAGATCCATTTACAACCAATAGGAACAATTCCTTTCGGTGGATCTACTAAAGTCCATAATTTGTTGGAGTAAATGGAGTCCATTTTATATCTATGGCATTAAACTAATGTCTCGAGTTTATGTCCAATATAGCTTCCTCACAGGTCTTTGGATTTATATCTGATTAGCCCCTCCAATGAAGAAATCTAAACCTTTTATATTGCTTCTTGATTCAGTTTGACCTATGTAAAGGTTGTGTGTAAGGCTCACTACTTGTTCTTACCACTTGTGGGATTTGACGATCATTTTGAACCTTATCAAGTTTAACAACAATACCTTTTTTATCTAATAGAAAATTTCTTTCCAAAAAGATGGCATTTCTTGAGACAAACACCTTCTGTTTTGAGGGATCATAGAAGTAATAATCCATAGATTCTCTAGGGTATCCCACAAACGTGCACAAGGAGGATCGACTATTCAACTTGTCCCCCACTAACCTCTTCAAGTATGCACAAAACCCCAAACCTTTAAATAATGGTAAGAGTGTGCTTTGTCATACCACATCTCATGTGGAGTCTTTAGCATCAACTTTAAGGGTACTATATTTAGTAGCCTCGCAGTTTTTTCTAAGGTGTATCCTTAAATGATATAGGTGCATCAAAAATCTTATCATGGAATGTACCATGTCCAATAAGACACGATTTCGCCTCTCGACTACTCCATTGAGTTATAAAATGCTGAGTGAAGTCCAATTCAAAAGAATCCCATTCTCTTTTAGATAATCTGGGAAATCAATACTTAAGTATTCTCCCCCTTGATTTGATCAAAGAGTTTTAATACTAAGTCCTTTTTGCTTTTCTACTTTACACCTATACTCGTTGAACCTTTCAAAGGCTTTGGACTTGTACTTCATAAGATACACATATCTGAATCGAGTGTGATCATCGATGAGTAACAATAGCCTCTTTGTGCACTAACTTTTAGTAGCCCATATGCATCTATATGGATCAAATCCAAAGGACTTGTGCTCTGCTCCAATTGTCCTACAAAAAGAGCCTTTTTCATTTTTTCCTTCAAACAAGACTCATAAGTTGGAAGTTTCTAAATGTCACTAACATTTTTTACTTTGAGAGCTTCTATTTTGTTTATCCTATTTTTAGAGATATGCTCACGTTTTGCATGCCATAGAATGGCATCTTCTTAGATATCTAATTTTCTTTTACTAGATTCAATGTGCATTAATAATTTTTGAGAACCTAATGTGTATAATCTTTTATTCAATGTACACAAAAACCATTACTTAATGCTTTCAATTTTCTATTAGATATAAAAAAATCATATACTTCATTATCCAAAATGGGAATTGAAATTATATTCTTCATAATATTTGGTGTATAGAAACAAGGATCAAGTAGAATCATAGAATCTCCTAAGTCCAACTTGATTATGCTTTAGATTGTGGCAACAACTTTTACTCCATTTTCGAGGCAGAGGATCATATCCCTTTTTTTGAGATTCTTTCTTCTTTCTAACTCATGTAATGGATTACAAAGGTGAGAAAAACATGTGGTATCAAATACCTATGAGGAAGAATTAGTTGTTAAATGCACTTCATTCATGTACATACCGTTCTCAAGGGTTGTAAGATAGGCTTTGCAATTTCTTCTCCAATGCCCTTTTTCACCACATTGGAAACATACAGCATCAGTTTTAGCCACTTTCTTCTTCTTAGCTCCCTCTGAACCTTTCAAGGGTTGCTTTTCTTTGATGAAGAACTTTTTTTCTTCTTACCCCCTTTCTTAGGACCATTTGGGCCTTTGGACTTGGAGAAGGATACAAGCATAAGAGGCTTTTCCTTTTTCATAGTCACCTCAATGGTAACCAATATGTTCACCAATTCATTAATCGTCACTTCATTCTTGGACATGTTAAAATTTGTAGCAAATTGGTTGAACAAACTTGGCAATGATTGTAGGATCAAATCCATATAGAGGTCATTGTCCATGATCACATCAAGTTGTCTACATTTTTCAATAAGTCTAATCATTTTAAGCCCGTGATCATGGACACTCATGCCCTTGGTCATTTTGCTTCTAAAGAGCTCCCTAAACAAAGCAAATTGCTCATATCAAGTTTGGCACCATACAACTCTTGTAGGTGTGCATAGATCTTATTTGCATTTTCATATGCTCACTTGTAACTCACTAAACATAGTTTCCATCATGAGATACTTTGTTTATAGATCATCATCCACAAACTTCATGAACAATTCAAAAGCCTCATTGGTGGCATCATTGCTAATGTTGCCGGTGGACTTTGATCAAGTACGTAAGTCCTCTTTTCAAAGTCAAGCACTATTTTGAGGTTTCTCAACCAATCACAAAAATTAGGCCTGGTTAGTTTATTAATTTCCAAAATTGTTGTGAGTAGATTCTTAGCCAATTTGAGTTTGAAGATTTCACAAACCTATAAAAGGTGATAAAAGAGAATATAAGCATGTGATTGAATATTGATATTTTGAAAGTATGTTTATGATTTTTCAAGCATGTTTTTCTCCCACTATTTTATCAAATCCTTCACCCCCTAGAAGAATTTAGGAATCATATTTCCTAGTGAGAATTAAAACTCTAAAGATTTGCAATTGGACCTCTATGACTGTGTGCCATCCATAAACAATCTAAGGATAAGCAACACTTGCTAATTGCATCATATGCAACTCTTGATATATTTTGCCTCACTTTTCATGTAGACCCATGGCTCATGCGACATCTACATCACTAAGTGTTAAGTTAAACCTACCAATCAAACTTCGACTGAAGACCACTCCACAACATCCCCTGTGATTGAGTGCCAACGTATGGAAAGCTTCAAATCAAAGATACATTGTATGCTAAGTATATGCACATAGCTTTTCTCCTAAGTGTGATCCTCGTGATCGAGTGCCATCACACATATTTGGTAGCATCATCGTGGCATATACTATTGGTAAAAGACATGAATTAATTAAAACTCCTTTTAATTTATATCTATTTGGGCTTAATATTTGAGAACACTTAGACATTCTAAGTAGAGGGATTTTGAACTTGCTTGCTAAGATCTCACGAATTTTATCTTCTTATTTAAGTTTTCTATATCTTAATCCATACATTATATGCATCAATAGGATATAGAAAGTATAAATTAGTAAATGCGCCTGGTATACACATTTATGGGTCTTCAAGCCTACAAGGATCTTTTTTGCTACTTGCAACTTTTACAAGAGAAAGAAACCCTCACTCCTAGTTATTCTACTTATATAACTTTTACAACATAGAACAAAAGGGATGCAAGCTCTATTTAATACAACCTATTTCAACAATTTGAAATTAATAAAATCAATATTAAAAGGCTCATGATCATCCTCATTCATTCATCATTTATTCAACACTTAAATGAATAATAAATAAATCAAGAATTAACATTCAATTCCAACAATTAAATGCATATCATATAAACAATTAATTGTCCAAGCAAAAACAAGCATAACATTTATGCATCCTATTTTTGCAACAATTGGAGATTAACTTTAACAAGATTTAAGAAAGCATTAAAATTGTCAAACATAATTTTGAGAACTTGCACATCACTTGTGCATCTATTATGTGTGAAACAAAACCTTTTTGTTCACATAAAAGAGCACAAAAATGAGTCAAATCTCATCATCACCAAAACAAGGCATTGCTGCCCACATTGGGCGCACGGCTAGGCCTTGTGCATGCATGGAGTGTGCACATTGCCTAGCTAGCACTTGGCAGTGGTGCAGTAGCTTGCTAGTTTCGAAGTGTGGTTCAAGTTATCTCATTTTTTGCTCAACTTTTGTGCACTAAAAAATTTAAAACACCTTCTAAACATAAAATCACACAATATAGAAAAGATTTTAGATCTAAAACACCTTTTAAAATTGGAACTTTAAGTGCTCAAAAATGCTTCAAAAATCAAGTTTAAGTGAGAATCACATTCTTCAAAAAATCTCCTATTACATCTAATCCAATTGGATCAACAATGACCAAAACAACTTAAAATCAAATAAGACATGCTACATCAACATATAACATAATCCAATGCTAAATTAATATTTAACATAAGCTAATCATAAATCAAATTATGCTAACATATGAATTAACAATTAAAATACATATTAGCTTAATATCTATTCATCATCAAAGGAGCCACAAGCATCATCATCCAAACACTTCAATGTATGATTTAGATCAAGATTTTGAAGATTTATATCAATTCATCACATGAATCAATCAAAAGAGAATCCAAAATATAGCATGCAATTAGGCTTTGATACCCCTTGAAAGAGGTGCAATGCAAAGGATCCAATTTAAAGCATCCATGAACTGAAATCTAACGTATGTTACACCACTCTAAGGATATAAATCATGCCTATATAATCGATTCAGGTCAGATTGTTACCTCTCAAACAAAATCTAACAAAAACTTGAAGTTTTGCTTCTTTCCCCGAAAGTAGACTGCTTCTGGCGCAGCAAGGTGTGATCAACTTTTGATCAGGCAAATCACCTCAGATTCAAGCCAAATATAGAATATAATTTCTCCAAATCAATGGAGAATGTACAGTAAAAAATTCATCTCTAAAATACTTTGGAAAGACCTAAAACTGACTCTAGAAAGTCATAGATGGAACAGAGGATCACCAAAAACAAGCAATCTGAAATTCGTCTTGCCTCTAATGCCAAAGTCTACACCAATGGACAATATTTTTCTCCTAAATTTAACTGGAAAAACCAAGGAGAAAGAGAGCTGGAAGGAAGCCAAAAATAAGAGGGAGGTGAAGATGAGAGTGAGGCCTCAATTCATAGGAGACTCACTTTTCAAGGGAAATTTTGAATCAAACTTTTAGATACACAAAATGTGAGAATAATCTTAGCTTGGCCACCCCCTCTCTATATCTATATATAGAAGGAGGATGGTGTGATGCCAAGGTGGCTTCACACCTTCCTTAAGGTGGGGGAGTGGGGGTGCGGGAGGGGGCACTTAAGCATGCCAACTTGTAGACATCTTGCAACTTGCATGTTAATTTGTGTGAATTTGAATTTCATTTAGAATTCACATTTCATCTCATGAAATGTCCACCACATAAATTCTAATTCCACTTCAAATGAACATTTCATTTGAATTCTCTCTCCAAAAATATTTCTTCATTTTTATTAAATTAAACACTTTAATTGAATTAATTTCCTTGGCTAAACACTTTAAGTTAATTAGCTTAATTCTTTCAGTTAATAATAGTTAACTTAACCCTTTATGTTAACTTGACCAATTGATAGTGATGTGGCACTAATTAATTAACTCTTTAATTTATTGGTCTAATAGTTTAACTCCTTAAATTAATTGGATCAATTTAACTCCTTAAATTGACAAAGCTAAAATGACCACAACTTGTGTCAATTGGTCAAACTCCAAATCAGTCAAGTAGGAATATTTCTACCTCCTTAGAAAATTCTCCTTCATTGCCTAGGGTATGCAATTGGATTTTGTGTGTGAGCTATTTGATTCAACCATTTATTGGACATGGGCTCACAACTTTTTGTGACTTTAGAAAATCTAATGTTCATGTTAGTTAAACTCCTATAAACTAATTGACTCAATTCAATTAATCTCCATTAATTGAAGAGTACCCAATTTCCATGGTTGATGTCCAACTTCATGCCCATGGAGCCCAACTAATTAGCCAAAATGAATGATTTTGGAGAATCATTCTTGCTCTACGTGTACCAGGCAAATATGGTCTTTCTATCCCCTATTTCCCGAAAGAGTCCTAGGACAAGTTATTTGTCTGCTCTCTAATAACCTCGATACTGTGCTTCTATTCTCAATATTCAATTTTCCTTTATGACATCATCTTTGGAAAACTCCTTTCCCAAATTATTATATAATCTTACGCAAGGATTTCTTAAAATTGATCATTATAGAATACATAGGAGATGTACTCGCTTTTTACTATGATGAGGAGTCAGATCCCATCTTGGATCTCACAAACCTCCATGTCTAAGTAGCTCATATCCAATCTCCATTTGAATGACCGACTACGTAGATAAGGAAGAGTTAAAGCATGAGGATATAAATATAAGGTTACCATGGATCCTTAGGTTAAAGGATTATCTGCACTAGTGTAAGCTAGAGAACTTGCCACTTCAGCTATCTAGTAGATTTTTTTGGTGGTCTTTAGTGCTTCATTCTCTAACAAGCACCCACTAACATTCACCCATATCTCATAAGGCATTGCTCATGAAACAAAGTAACATCCAACCTTTAGATTTATGAATCATTAGTGCAAGTCCATTTGGATCTTAAATGCTAGGTCCTATAGGGAGGAATCCTCTCTATGATCTTAGGGGGCATAAACTTGGAGAGACGAATGCCATGTCCCATAGGGAGAAATCCTCTCTTGGACTTTTCTATACTAAATCTCTTTGGTATCTTGTCAATATAGAAGTTTAGGAAAACGCTAGCATCCTCTTCAATCTATCTCTATAGATATGTATTCCCAATACGTAGGATGCTTATTCCAAATCCTTCATAGAGAATTGAGTAGATAACTATTCTTTAGTACACTCTAATATTTCTCTCTTATTCCTAATGAGAATAATGACATCGACATAAAGCACAATAAACTGTATACAACTCCTACTAATCTTTTTATACACATAAAGTTCATACACATTTTTGACAAAGCTAAATGATTTATCTATCTTATTAAAACATATGTTCTGACTTTGGGATGCTTGTTTGAGTTCATAAATGGATCTCTGAAATTTGCTAACCTTTTGCTTACTTTCGTTGGATGTAAAACCTTGTGGTTGCTCCAGGTAAATTTTTTCTTCAATGTTACTAATGAGGAAAGCAGTTTTCACATCCATTTGCCATATCTCATAGTCATAATATATAACTATGGCAAGTAAAATTCGAATTGACTCAGGTATTACAGCTGGTGAAAAGGTTTCCTCAAAATTGATACTAGATCTTTGAGCATAACCTTTTGTTACTAGTTGATCCTTAAAGGTTATTACCTCTTCATTGGCTCTTAGCTTTTTTCCTCATAGATTCACTTACAACTAAAGGAAACTATTTTCTTTGGTAGATCTACCAATGTCCATAGTTTGTTAAAGTACAAGAAATCTATTTCGGATGTCATAACTTTTAGCTAATGTACTATGTTTATGTTCGATATAACTTCTTCATAGGTCTTCAGATTGCTATTCGATTAGCCTATCTTGTGAAGAAATCTAAATCTTTTAGGTTGCTTCTTGATTCAATTTGACTTTCTTAGAGTTTGTGTGTAAGGCTCTTGTTGCTCATTTGTTTCCACTGCTTTTGAGGTTTGATGATCATCTTGAACTTCATAAATTCAACAATAATGCTATTTTTATCTAATTGAGATTCTTTTTCCAAAAGTGGGCATTCCTAGAAATAAACAACTTTTGTACCAAACGATCATAAAAATAATAACTTGAAGACTCTCATGGGTATCCCACAAACTTGAACAAAGTGGATCTACTATCCAACTTGCCTCCTACTAACCGCTTGATGCAAACGGGACACCCCCAAACTCTTAGATAAGTGTAAGAGAATGCTTTGCCATACCACATCTCATGTAGCATTTTTGGCATTGACTTTGAGGATGTTACATTTAATAACTTCATCGCCGTACGTAAAGTGTATCCCCAAAAGGATATAGGCACATCATAGAAGTTCATCATGGAATGTACCATGTCTAACAAGGTAGGTTTCTTCTCTCGACTACTCCATTATGTTGGGGTATGCTGTGTGGAGTCCATCTAACTTTCTCTTACTTGATTGAATGTGCATTAATGAAGATTGAGAATTAAGTATGTACAATTTGTTATTCAATATATCTTGTGTAATTAAAGAACTGTTCTTTAATACTTTCATCACCTTATTTGACGTAGAAAAATCATGTCCTTTATTATCAAGAATGGGAATTAAAATAATGTTCTTAATAAGTTGAGATATATAATAACAAGGATTTAATACAATGTAAGCTTTCCCTAGGTCTAACTTGATTATCTCCTGGACAGTGGTGGTAGCTCTTGCTCTATTTTATAGGTGGAGGATCATATCCTATTCATTAAGACTCTTTCTTCTTTCCATTCTCTATAATGGATTACTAAGGCAGGAGCTACATGCGGTATCCAATACCTATGGGGAAGACTTATTGTTAAGTACACTTCAAAAAGTACATATCCTTTTCAAGGGTTGCAAGGTAAGCTTTGCAATTTCTTTTCCAATGTCCCTTTTTGCTATAATGGAAACAACTCGCATTAGTCTTTACCTTTTTTTTCTTTTGGACTCCTTCTGTACTTTTCAAGGGTTGCTTTTTTTTGGAGGAAAAACTCTTCTTTTTTTTTGCCTCACTTTATAGGCTTCCCAGGGCCCCTAGACCTAGAGAAGAAAGCAAGCATAAGAGGTTTTTCCTTTTTCAATATCACCTCAACGGTTACCAATATGTCCATAAATTTGATAATCGTTATCTTTTGCTAGGACATATAAAAGTTTATATTGAATTGGTTGAACGATGAGAGCAATGATTGTAAGATCAAACCCATGTAGAGGTTATTGTCCATAATCACATCTAGTTATCCAAGCTCCTCGATGAGTCCAATCATCTTGAGCCCATGATCATGGACACTAGAACCTTTAACCATCCTTGACCTAAAGAGCCCTTTCGACAAAGTAAACATTTCATGTCTAGTTTGAACACCATACAACTCTTGTAGGTGTTTGTAGATCTCATAAGCATGTCTCATATGTTCATGAGTCTTTCGGAGCTCATTGCTCATGGGGGCCATCATGTGGCATCTTGTTTCTAGATTATCATTTACAAACTTAGTGAACACTTTATGTTGGAATAGTGGCTAGTAAGACAATTAGATTGGCCTTGTAAAATAATTTTCTTATAAAACAATCTTGATTGAATAATATTCTTTATATGACCATCTTTATCTTATGCTTCTTATTACTTTCACTGGCATTTGGATGAAGCCCTTTGATCACACTAGACTATGGGACTTGTGAAAGCAAGAGTAGCACTAGGATTCAATAATAAAAATTCATAAGTTTAAATTAACTAGGCTACTCCTACAACCAAGGATCTAGCCATGCTATAGATTTGGATCAGGATGAAGAATTACCTCCTACAGCTCAAAATTAGGGAGAAAATCAATGATCTCTCTTGGATTCCAAAATTATCTTAAATCAGCATAGTTGAAAGACAACAACAATTTCCCCAATTAAACTGCTCCACAAATCACCAAATTAAATATGGAACACCTCCACATACTAAAGACAACCATGAAAATTTTGGAGCAAAAATGATTCTGGATCGCTCTAGAAAAATTTGCCAATCTAGAGTTACTGTACGTGGATCTTCAAAATCTAGCAAGGCAAGTGCCTTACCTCTATTGATATGATAGACACATGAATCAATCTTCCAATTTCCAGTCATTAGAAGCTGGATTTTGGGAGGACAAAATGTGGAAGAGGAGGCTGATTTTTAGGTTGGGAAGAAGAAGAAATACAAAGCTTCAACACACAATGCAATGCATGGGGAGAGAGAGTTTTGGTGGAAATGCAAAGAATGTAATTATTGACACTGTCAATAAGATGGCCGATTCTTGCACCCTCTCTATATCTATATATAGAGAGTGGAAGGTTTGATATAAGTTGGCTTTAATTAATTTAATTAATTAAATTAAATACTTTAATTTAATCAATTAACTTTTGATTTAACTCTTAAATTAAACAAGCTTAACTCATAAGCTTAATTTAGTTAACTTAACTTTTTAAGTCAACTTAACCAATTGATATTCATCTTGGCATCAAATAATTAACTCCTTAATTATTAATCTAACTCCTTAAATTAATCGATTAATTTGTCACTTAAATTAATCAAGCCAAAATTGACTGTTAAATTGTATCCTTGAAAATCGATCACCAGGGAAAAATCTCTAACACTTGAAAAATTATTCCATCTTGCTTGGAAGCTAATTGGCTTTTATGTGTGACTCAATAGGTTTTACTATTCATTGAACATAGGCTCACAACTCCTTGTGACTTTTGAATATCATATATTTATTTTAGTTTAAAACTCATTTTAAACTAATCAACTCAATTCAATTAATCTCATTAATTGAAGAATACCCAATCTCTATGGTCGATGTCCAACCTCAAGCCTATGGAGCCCAACTAATTGGCCGAAATGAATATTTTGGAGAACTATCATAACTCTACACGTACTAAGCAAATATGGTCCCTTTATCTCCTATCTCCTAAAAGAGGCCTAGGGCAAGATATTTGTTGGCTCCCTAAAAGCCTCGATACTATGTTCTATCTTATTATATGACCTCTACTTTGGTAAACTCCTTTTCCAAATTATCACACTACCTTGTGTAAGGATTTCTTGAAATCAATCATTATAGAATATATAAGAGATGCACTCACTCTTCACAAAAGCGAGGAGTCGAATTTCATCTTGGATCTCACAAACCTCTATGCCAAGTAGCTCATGCCCAACCTCAACTTGAAAGGGCTACTAAGTGATCAAGAAAATGCCAAAGCATAAGGACCGAACATAAGATTGCCATGGATACTTTGGTCAAAGGATTAATAATTTGCATTAGCGTAAATGAAAGAATAGCTATTATTGACTTACCACTATAGCTATCAAGTAGATTCTCCAATGGCTTCAATGCCTTGCTCGATAACAAAAACTTACTAAAATGTACCCATATCTCATATATTTTCTTATGGAATGGAACAATCTACAACTCTTAGATTTATACATCATCAGTGCAACTTTATTCGGATCTCAAATGCCCTCTCTCATAAGATCTTATGATTTGAAAGGTTTAAGATCATAACTATGTAAGACTTATTCTATGATCACCACTTAGTGAACTGGCCAAGTTCTGTAGTCGAGTGTGATCTAAGGGCTTTATTCAAATGCTTGTGAAGAAATGATGAGCATAAGGTGAAGATGGCCATATAAGAAATATCATTCAATCAAGATTGTGTATATAAGAAGATAGTTTTACAAGACTAATCCAATTTGTTTGTCGAGCACTATTCCAACAATCTTCTACTTGCACTAAAGCTAATGCCCTGTGGCCTTGGGACGTATCTTCTCAAGATGTCCTTTAATAACAGTTAGCATTTAGGGGTTTCAATAGTGGTTCTGCTATATTCTCTTCTGAGACAACTTTATCCACTTAGTTGTCACCTCTATCAAATGATATCATATATCAAATGATAACACATTTACTGTGTATGGATCATGATGAGAGCTTAGCTCAAGTCCTAAAGTGTCTTCTAAAGATAATCGTAGGCTCAAGTATGCTAGGTACTATATCTAATTTTTGGATGAAGTTTTTATCCAAACACCTTAATTTGTGGTTTCCAAAACCACAATGTATTTTATCTTAGTAGTTATCTAAGTCGTGGTGTCTTGTTGAAATTCTTCTAATGCACCACACCGCCATTAAAGAAAAATATGTATCAAAAAGTGGATATTATGTCATCTACATTGGATTGAAAGCTAAAATCTAGAAACTTCAAAAGTTTCAATTCTCCATTGATGTATACTAAAAACAAGTCCTTAGTCCTTCTCAAGCACTTACAGATTGTTTTAATGGCCTTCCAATGATATTCATGGGAATCAGATTGGAACCCACTCGTAACATTTAGTGAGTGGGCTACATCGGGTCTTGTACATTAAATTGCATACAATATGCTCTATGTACTGGATATAAAAGCTATGTAGGACATTCTATGTCTCTTATCATCAATCTAAGGGGCTATAGACTTAGAGAGACAAAGATCATTTCCCAAAGAGAGAAACCCTTTCTTAGATTTTCCATACTAAACCTCTTTAGTATTTTGTCAACGTATGGAATTTGGGAAAGGCCCAGCATCTTCTTTAATCTATTTCTATAGATAAGTATTCCTAATAGGTAGGATGTTTCTCCCAAATCCTTCATGGAGAATTGTTTGGATAACTATACTTTAGTACACTCAACATTTCTACCTCATTCCTAATTAGAAGGATGTTATCAACATAAAGCATAATAAACTGTATACTACTCCTACTAGCCTTCTTATATATGCAAGGTTCAGATACCTTTTTGACAAAGCTAAATAATTTGACCATCTTATCAAAAATGTATATTTCTAGTTTGGGATGCCAATTAGAGTCCGTAAATGAATCTACGAAGTTAGTAAACTTTTTGATCACTCTTTTTGAATATAAAATCTTGTGGTTGCTCTATATGATTTTCTTCTTCAATGTTTTCTTTAAGAAAGTGGTTTTTACACCTATTTGTCATACTTTATAGTCATAATATTTGAAAATGGCAAGTGAAATTTGAATAGACTTAGGCGTTATGATCAGTAAAGAGGTTTACTCAAAATCAATACCAGGTCTTGAAGTGTAACTTTTGCTACTAGTCATGCCTTAAAGGTCATCACCTCTCCATTGACTCTTACCTTTCGCTTATAGATCCACTTGTAACTAATAGGAACTATTTCTTCCAATGCATCTACCAAAGTCTATACTTTGTTGGAGTACATGGAGTCCATTTAGGATTTTATTGCATCTAGCCAATGTCCAGAGTTATGTCCAACATAGCTTTCTCATAGGTTTTCAGATCATTATTCGATTGGCCCATTTCATGAAAAAATAAGAATTTTTTGAATTATTTTTTAATTCAGTCTGACCTTCTCAAAGGTTGTATGTGTGGCTTCTTGATATTTATTTGTTTTTACTGCTTGTAGGATTTATTGATCATCTTGAATTTTACTAAGTTTAACAACAATGTCTTTTTTATCTTATAGAAATTTTTTTTCTAAAAAAGGTGGTATGTTTCAAAACAAACACCTTTTGTTATAAGGGATCATAAGAGTAATAATCCATAGACTCTCTTAAGTATCCCACAAACTTGCACAAGGTGGATTTATTATCTAACTTATCTCTTATTGTCCGTCTCACATAGGTGGGAGATCCCCAAACCTTTAGATAATGGTAAAAGGGTGCTTCGCCATACCATATCACATTTGGTATCTTTGGCATCAGTTTTGAAGGTACTACACTTAGTAACTTCACCGCTATCTATAAGGTATATCCCTAAAAGGATATAGGCACATTGAAAAAGCTTATCATGGAATGTGCCTTGTCTAACGAGGTATGATTTCTCTTCTCGGCTACTCCATTATGTTGAAGTGTGCTAGATGGAATCCATTGAGAGAGAATTCCATCTTTCTTTAGATAATCCAAGAATTCGATACTTAAGTATTCTTTTTTTCAATTTTATCAAAGAGTTTTAATACTAAGTGTCTTTCACACAAACGCTTAGTAGGTTATATCCATCTGTATAGATAAAATCCAATGGATTTTTAGAGTGCTCCATTTTTCCTGCAAAGAGAGCTTTAGTCATTTTTCTCTTAAACAAGATTCATACGTAGAAGGTCCCTTAATGCCACTAACATTTAGGTGCATTGAGAGTTTCTAACTTGCTCATCTTATTCTTAGAGATATGGCCAAGTCTTGCATCCCATAAGATGGCATCTTCTTGGATATCTATTTTCTTACTTTGTTGAAGGTGCATTAGTAATGGTTAAGAATCCAATATGCACAATTCTTTGTTAAGTGTACCATAAGCAACTAAAGAACTCATTCTTTAGTTCCTTCAATCTCCCATTTGATATTGAATGATCAAATCGTTTGCTATCCAAAATGAAAATTGAAATATTATTCTAAACAATAGTGTCCTACAAGCCAATGAGATTGGCCTTGTAAATTATTTCACTTATGGTATAATCTAGATTGAATACTATTCTTTATGTAGCCATCTTTATCTTATGGCTTGTTTCATTGCACTAGCATTTAGATGAGGCCCTTAGATCACCTATGACTATGGGACTTGGTTTGGAGACCATAGAATAAATCTCATATGGTCGTGATCTTAAATCTTCCAAATTATAGGATCTTATGTGAAGGGGCATCTAGGATTTAGATAGACTTGCACTAACTATGCCTAAATCCAGGGGTTGGAGATTGTTTCGTTCCATGAGCAACTATATGAGATATGGTTGAATGACAGAGAACAAGGTAATGAAGACCACTAGAGAATCCACTAGATAGCCATAGTGGCAAGTCAGTAGTGGCTAGTTCTCCTGCTTATGCTAGTGTAAAATATTAGTCCTTTAACTTGAGGATCCATGGTAACCTTAGGTTTGGTCCTCATGTTTGACTCTTTCTTGACCACCTAGCGGGTTTTTTGGATTGAGACTGGGTATGAGCTACTTGCAATGGAAGTTTGTGAGAACCAAGATAGAATTTAACTCCTTGCTATTGTGATGGTGAGTACATCTCCTATATGTTATGTGATTATTGATTCCAAAAAATCCTTGCGTAAGGTGGTGTGATAATTTTGAAAAGGAGTTTTCCAAAGATGAGGTCACACAATAGGGATTGAACATTGAGAATAAAGATATAGTATAGAGGTTATTGGGGAGCCAAAAAATATCTTACCTTAGGCCTCTTTTTAGAGATAGAAGACAAAAGAACCATATTTACATGGTACACGTAGAGAGATGATGGTTCTCCAGAGTATTTATTTTGGTCAATTAGTTGGCTTCTATGGTCTTGAGGTTGGGCATTGACCATGGAGATTGGGTAATCTTCAATTATTAAAATTAATTAAATTGAATTGACTAGTTTAAAAGGAGTTTTAAACTAAAGTGAATATAAAATATTCAAAAGTCACAAGGAGTTGTGAGCTCATGTCAAATGAATGGTAAAACCTATTAGGTCACACACAAAATCCAAATAGCTTCCTAGTTAATAGAGAGAGTTTTCTATGGTGTTAGAAAATAATATCTCTTAGTGGACTAATTTTTGGGGCCACGTTTGAGGGTTAATTTCTGCGTGATTGATTTAAGTGTTAAATTAATCAACTAATTTAAGATTTAAATTAGGTCAATAATTAAGGAGTTGATTATTTGGTGCCAACATGACTATCAATTGGTTGAGTTAACTTAAAGAGTTAACAAATTTAGCTTAAGGGGTTAAGCTAATTTAACTTAAAGAGTTAAGTCAAAGGATAATTAATTAAATTAAAAAGTTTAATTTGATTAATTAGGAAGAATGAATTTTGGAGGGAAAACTTAAATGAGATTTGAGATGGCATTTAATTAATTTGAAATAAGATTACAAATGTAATTAAGATGTAAATGAAATTCAAATGAGTTTTGGATTCAAATTTTGCCACCTTGGCAACCATATATAGCTGCCCTACCTCATGCATTGTGTGATGCCAACTTGGCATCACACATTTTTAGCATCTATATATAAATATAGGGAGAGGAGGTCGTGCATATGCTTATTGGTGTGAAAAATTAGATTTTTTATTTCCCTCTAAAACCATTTGTAAGCTAGCATTCATATGTTGAAAGCTAAGCTTCTTTTTTCTTCTTCTTACCCAAAATTTGGCCTCCACCATTAGCAAATCTCTGGTTTTTCTCCAGCTCATAGACTAGAGAATTATGAAGATCTCATTGGTGTGTGGATCTTTACAATAGTGGCAAGGCATGTGACTTGCTCATTTTTGGAGATCTACCTGCATGGAGTCCGACTTGGAGATTTTCTCAAGGGATTTTTAGATGGTAAATTGATCTGAAATTTTAACTATAAGTTCTCCAAGGTGTTGGATAGCTCCATTTATGTTTTTATAACTTTTGGAGGAGATTTGATAGGGCAATCATTACAATCTTCTTGTTGTGCCAGTAGTAGGCAGTTTTGGGAATTAGTGAAGTGTTCACTTGCTACTCCTTGGATTTTTCTCTTCAAGGTAATTATTTCCATAAATCTGCATCCTAGTCATGATTAGATCCTTGTTTTTCTTGTAGGTAATAGTTAATTTCATATTTTGAGGTTTTGATATTAGATCCTAGTGCTTTACTTGCCTTTAAGTGGTATTAGAGCCAAAATCATGCTTAGATTTAGATTTTATTTGGTTGATTGATTCATGTGATGAATTAATCTAGATCACTACATTCTTGATTCAATTGACGGATTGAAAAATTTGGTTGATTTGAGTGTGGCTCCTTGATTGATGAATTAAAAGCATGCTATTATGTGATTTAAGTGTTAATTCATGTAGTTAGTATGTTCTAATTTATAGTGATTAATGTTGAATGTTGATTTGGCATTAATTGATGTTATATGTTGATATAGCATGCTATTATATGGCTAAAATAGGTTTGGTCATTTTTTGATCCAATGAGATTGGAGTTTGGTTGGATTTGTTTTTTTTGGAGAATTTGATTCTCACTTAAACTTGAATTTTTGAAGCATGTTTGAGCACATTAATTTTCAATTTTGAAATGAGTTTTAGATCTGATAATCAATTCATATTGTGTGATTTAATGTTTAGAATGTGTTCTATAATTTTTGGTGAACAAAAGTTGAGCTAAAAAATGGCTTGACTAACCTTTAGCTCCAAAGCAGGGGTTGTCGCCCAGCTTTGAGCAAGTTGCTAGGGCAGTGGTTGAGAGCCATTACCCAGTGGCACACTTAGCTTAGTCAACAGCCATCAGTTGAGGGTTGGGTGGGTTTTGAGCTAATTTTTGGGCTCCTTAAGTGGCTAAAAATGATGTTAAATCATATGTTATGGATGCACAAGTATTGTGTAAGTCCTTAAAATGATGCTTGACATTTTTGTTGCTTCTTAAAATTTATCAAAGTTGATCTCCAACTTGTGGCATAAGAGTTATGCTTGCCAATTATTTGTTTATGAGATAAGCATTTTATTGTTGGAAGTAATTGTTGATTCTAGATTTATTTATTGTTCATTTAATTATTGAATGAATGATAAATGAATAGGGATTATTATGAACCTTTAATATTGATTTTATTTATTTCAAAGTTGTTGAAATGGGTTATATTAAATGGGACTTGCGTGCCTCTCATTCTATTTTATAAAAGTTATAAGAGTAGAATCACAAGGAGTGAGGATTTCTATTTCATGTAAATGTTGCATGGAGCAAGGAGTCTAATGGAGGCACGAAGACCTTTTGTAGACTCGTGATGTATACGATACACTCATATAATAGTCTAGTTTAATCAACCAACTTAAAATCAATCGAATTGATGCACCTATGGCTTTAAATGCATAACTTGGTTAGGCTCATAGTTATCCCACCATAGGAGCATGCTAGGTGCATTTAATTATTTATACTTTCTGTATCCTATTAATGTATGAGATGCATGATTAGGATATAGAGAACCTAAATAAGAAGATAAAAATGATGAGATCTTTGCAAGTAAAATCCCTCCACTTAGAATGTTTAAGCGCTTTTCAAATATTAAGTTAAAATGGATACAAGTTAAAAGAGTTTTAATAAATCCCAGCCTTCTACCAATAGTGTATACCATGATGATGTTACCAATTTTGTGTGATGGCACTCGATCATGGGGGTCACACTTAGGAGGAAATTTGTGAGCATACACTTAGCATAAGTTGCACTTTTGACTTGGGAACCCTTATGTATTGCCACTCGGCCATGGGGGATGTTGTGAGGCCATCTTGAGATAAAGTTTGATTGATGGGTTTGACTTAACGCTTAGTAGTGTAGATGGCATATGATCACGTGGGTTTATATGAAAAGTGAAGTAAAACATATCAAAAGTTGCGTGAGATGTAATTAGTAAAAGTTGCTTATCCTTTGATTGCTCGTGGATGGTACTTGGTCGCGTGGGTTCATTGGCAAGTCATTGGGGTCTTGAT
This sequence comes from Jacaranda copaia, assembly GCA_014898725.1. Taxonomy (NCBI): domain Eukaryota; kingdom Viridiplantae; phylum Streptophyta; class Magnoliopsida; order Lamiales; family Bignoniaceae; genus Jacaranda; species Jacaranda copaia. Next base: position 1,298,628 of record JACGDI010002672.1, on the reverse strand, counting down.
TCTCACTAGAAAATATGATTTCTCGAATTTTTCTTAGGGGTGAAAGATTTGAATAGTAAGAGAAAAACATACTTGAAAGACCATAAGTATGTTTTAAAATCAAATTTAATCACATGCATATTCTATTTTTCACTTTTGAGGATTTGCAAAATCTCAAGAATGGCTAAAATTCCACTCAACATTATTTCGGAAACCAATAAACCAGTCGGGCCAAACTTCCGCAATTGACTTAACCTCATAAATCATTCTAGATTCCTAGAGGCGTATAGAGGTCCTATATCATGGTACTCCTAATCCCTTTGGGATTAATGTAGATCTAGAGACACGTAAAAAGTTCATGAATTGGGCTTAGGATCATCCTATCCCTTAGTTTCATGATGGCATCTACAAACTTCAAAAGTCTCAAGGATATATGAATAGTACCTTGGTTAAACTTTACAAAGAATTGTAAAGCAAACGAGGTAAAAGAAGTTCATATTGTCAAAGGAGATTTTTGAAGCTAGGATGGATGCGAAGTCATGTGTCATCAACTACGGTTGAAGATGATTAGGATTGGAGAAGCTTTTCAACTTGGACGTAGTGATGAACAATAATCTCCATGAGGATTTGATGTTCACATCCTCGCCAAGTTTTATTGATCAAAATACTAATTTAGAAGGAGACTACCACGACAAGGGCAAATCTTTGACACTTGTTTCCTCCTCGAAGTCTATGGGCCTTAGGCGTGCTAGAAAGAGAGGTAAAAGGAAGAAATGCCTTCCTTGAAGGGAAGACAACTATCAAAGGCATCTGGAGAAGTCAAGAAGATAATAAAGGAAATAGTTGATATTATTTATTTCTACTTTGGCAAAATAGGCCATTGGAAGCTATTTGTAAGGGTTACCTTGTAACCCTTAATAAGGGTATATACTTTATTGAAGTGCATTTTAGGATAAATTCTTTCTCATGGATATATGATATCACATGTAGTTCTTTTCTTTGTAAGTTGTTATGAAGAGTAGAGAGCATAATAGAACCAAGTGATGTAGATATGATCCACCACCTTAGCTAAGAAATGAGAGTTGTGTCTAAAGTCGAAAACATGCAATAAGCTAGACTTATAGAATTTCATACTTGTATTGGACCTTTGTTATAAAGTACTATACGTTGTTGAGAACATCATTTCAATTCCTATTTTAGATACCAAAGGATTAGATCCTTCTACATGAAATGGGAGATTGAAGGCATTAAAGAATGAGTTCTTTGGTTGCTTGTTGTACACTTAGCAAAGGATTGTACATATTAGATTCTTAACCATCATTAATGCACTTTTAACTAAGTAAAAAATTAGATAGCCAAGAACATGCCATTTTATGGCATACAAGACTTAGTCATATCTCCAAAAATTAGGATGAACAAATTAGAAGCTCTCAAAGCATTAAATGTTAGTGGTATTGAGGACTTTCCTACTAGTGAATCTTATTTCAAGGGATAAATGACCAAAGCTCCCTTTGTAGGACAAATGAAGTCATCCACGAATCCTTTAGATTTGATCTATATGGATATTTGTGGACTACTAAAAGTTAGTGGGAGATAAGGCTATTCTTACTTCATTGCCTTCATCGATAACTATAGTCGATACGGACATGTGTATCTTACGAAGTACAAGTTCAAGGCCTTTGAAAAGTTCAAAGAGTATAGGAGTGAAGTAGAAAAGCAAAAGGGATTTAGTATTAAAGCCCTTTGATTAGATTGAGGAAGAGAATACTTAAATACTGGACTCTTGGATTATCTAACAGAGAATGGGGTTCTTTCTCAATAGACTCCATCTGGCACACCCCAACTTAATAGAGCACCCAAGAAGAGAAATTGTTCCTTGTTGGATGTGGTATATTCCATAATAAGCTTCTTTAGTATGCCTATATCCTTTTGAGGATATGCTTTAATAACGACGATAAAGTTACTAAGAGTATTACCTTCAAAGTCAATGTCAAAAACACCATATGAGATATGGTATGGTAAAGTACCCTCTTACCATTAACTAAAGGTTTGGGAATCTCCTGCCTATGTGAGATAGATAGAAGCAGAAACGTTAGACAGTAGATCCACCTTGTGCAAGTTTGTAGGATACCTAAGAAAGTCTATAGATTATTAGTTTTAAGATACCTTAGAACAAAAGGTGTTTGTTTCAAGGAACACTATCTTTTTTGAAAAGAAATTTCTATAAGATAGAAAAGGAGTTGTAATTAAACTTGGTAAAGTTCAAGACGATCAATAAATCCCGCAAGTGGTAGAAATAAAGAAATATCGAAGAGCCTCCTACACAACCTCTGAGAAGGTTGGACCAGATCAAGATGTAACCTAAAAAATTTAGATTTCTTCATGAGATAGGTCAATTGGATAGAGATCTGAAGACCTATGAGGAAGCTATGTCAAACGTTGGCTTGAAGCTACGAGATTCGAAATGGACTCCATGTACTCAAACAAAGTATGGACTTTGGTAGATCTAACAAAAGGAATACTTCCCATTGGTTTCATATGGATCTATAAGCAAAAGGTTGGGGTAGATGGAAAAGTGGTGACTTTTAAGATACGACTAGAGACAAAAAGGTTACCATTAAAGACCCATCATTGATTTTGAGGAAATCTTTTCAACAATCACTATGCCTAAGTCCATTTGAATTCTATTTGCCATAGTTGCATATTATACTATGAGATATGGCAAATGGATGTGAAAGCCACTTTCCTCAATGGTGACATTGAAGAAAAAATCTATATAGAGCAACCACAAGGTTTACATCTAATAGGAGCAAACAAAAGGTTTGCAAACTTCAGAATCCAATTATGGACTCTAATTGGCATCCCAAACTTAGAATATATGTTTTTGATAAGATAGTTAAATTTTTTTGCTTTGTCAAAAAGGTGTATGAACTTTGTGTGTACAAGAGGACTAGTGGGAGTAGTATATGGTTTATTGTGCTTTATGTCGATTACATTTTTCTCATTAAGAATACGATAGAAATGTTAGAGTGTACTAAAATATGTTTATCTACATAATTCTCTATGAAAGTTTTGGGGAAACATCCTACGTGTTGGGAATATATATCTATAGAGATAGATCGGGAAGGATGTAGGGGGCTTTTCCAAATCCTGTACATTGAAAAAAATACTAAAGAGGTTTAGTATAGAAGAATACATGAGGGGATTCCTCCTTTTAGGACATAATCTTCATCTCTCTGAGTCTATAGCCCTTTAGAATGTCGATGAGAGACATAGAATGTCCCACATACCTTATGCTTCCACTATATCGAGCATAATTGTATGCCATTCCATGTACAAGACCAGATGTGGCACACTCGCTAAGCGTTATGAGTATGCTCCAATCTGATCCCAGTGAATATCATTGAAAGGCCATTAAAATAATTATTGAGAAGGACTAAAAACTTGTTTTAAGTATACGATAATAGAGAATCAAAACTTATGGAGTTTTTGGATTTTAGTTTCTAATCCAATGTACATGACCTAATATCCACTTTTGAATACATATTTTACCTTTATAGCGGTATGGTATGTTGGAAGAGTTCCAACTAGACACCATGGCCTTGATAACCACTAAAGTGAAATACCTTGTGGTTTTGGAAACCATAAAGGAAAATATTTGGATAAAAGCTTTATCTAAGAGTTGGAAGTAGTGCCTAGTATGCATGAGCTTACAATTGTCTTTGGAAGATGATTTAGGACTTGAGCAATTATGTCACCAGTGATCAAAACATATTAAATACATTATCATTTGACATATGATATCAATTGATAGGGGTGACAACTAAATGGATAAACGTTGCCTTAGAAGAAAATATAGCAGAACTGTAGTATTAACCCCTAAAAGCTAAAGGTCTTTGAAGAACATCTTACACAGGTGGGTTTCACGGCCTTAGGGCATTAGCTTTAGGACAAGTGGGAGATTATTGGAATAGTGCCCTACATGCTAATGAGAATGGTTTTGTAAACTATTTTTTGATTTATACAGTATTGATTGAATGATATTTTTATATGGCCATCTTCATTTTATGTTTTATTTCACTTCACTTGCATTTGGATAAAACCCTTAGATCACCTAAGACTACAAAACAAGACTTAGTTTGGTGATCATGGAATAAGTATCACACAATCGTAATCTTAAATCTTCCAAGTCATAGAATCTTCAGAGATTGGGCATTTAAGATCTCGATAGACTTGCATTAATGATGCATAAGTCCAAGGGTTGGAGATTGCTCAATTCCATGAGCAAAACTGTATGAGATATAGGTGTATGTTAGTGGGTGCATGTTATAGAACCAGGCACTAAAGACCCATTGGAGAATCCACTAGGTAGCTATAGTGGTAAGTTGGTAGTGACTAGTTCTTCTTCTTACGCTAGTACATATTATTAGTTTTCTAACCTAAGGATCCATGGTAACCTTATATTTGATCCTTATGCTTTGACTCTTCGTTGATCACCTAATGGGTGGGGTCTTTCGGGTTGAGATTGGGTATGAACTACTTGGCATGGAGGTTTGTTAGATCTGAGATGGAATTTAACTTCTCGCTATTGTGAAGGGCGAGTGCATCTCCTATGTATTTTATAATGATTGATTCCCAAATATCCTTGCGCAAGGTGTGGAAAATGAGTTTTCCAAAGGTGAGGTCACACAACGAGATTTAACATTAAGAATAGAAACATAGAATCGAGGCTATTAGGGAGCCAACAAATATCTTACCTTAGGTCTCTTTCGGGAAATAGGAGATGGAAGGACTGTATTTCCATAGTATGCATAGAGTATGATGGTTCTCCAAATATTCATTTCAGCTAATTAGTTGGGCTCCATGGGCTTGAAGTTGGACATTGACCATAGAGATTGGGTACTGTTCAATTAATAAGATTAATTGAATTGAATCGACTAGTTCAAAAGGAGTTTTAAAGTAGTATGAATATAAGTATTCAAAAGTCACAAAGAGTTCTGAATCCATGTCCAATGAATGGTAGAACCTATTGGGTTACACATAAAATTCAATTAGCTTCCTAATTAATGGAGAGAATTTTCTAAGGTGTTAGAAAATTGATCTCTCATAGTGGACCGATTATTAGTACCACGTTTGAGAGTCAATTTTGGCTTGATTGATTTAAATATTACAGTAATCAACTAATTTAAGAGTTAAATTAGACTAATAATTAAGGAGTTAATTATTTAGTGCAAAAATGATCATCAGTTAGTAAAGTTAATATAAAGAGTTAAGTTAACGAATTTAGATTAAGGAGTTAAGCTAATTTGATTTAAAGAGTTAAGTAGAAGGATAATTAGTTAAATTAAAGTGTTTTATTTAATTAATTATGAAGAATGAATTTTGGAGAAAAAATTCAAATAAGATTTGAGTTAGCCTCTTAATTAATTTGAAATGAGATTCCAAATACAATTAAGACACAAATGAAATTCAAATGAGATTTGGATTCAAATTTGCCATATTGGGAACCCCATTTGGCCCTTCCCCCCTCATGCATTATGTGATGCCAACTTGACATCACACATTTTTAGCATGTATATATGGATATAGAGAGAGGAGGTCACGCATATCACATTTGGTGTGAAGAATTAGATTCTTCTTTTCCTTCAAAAACTATTTGCAAGCTAATATTCATGTGTTGAAAGCTAAGCTTCCTTCTTTTTCTTCCTACCCGAATTTAGATCACACCATTAGCAAATCTTTGGTCTTACTCTAGCTCATAGACTAGAGATTTATGAAGATCTCAATGGTGTGCGGATCATTACAATAGAGGTAAGACATTTGGCTTGCTTGTTTTTGGAGATCCACAAGTTTAGAGTCCAACTTGTCGATTTTATCCAAGGAGTTCCAGTCGGCCAATTGATCTAAAATTTTTACTAGAAGTTTAACAAAGTTTTGGGAAGCTCTGGGTATGTTTTTATAATTTTTGGAGAATATTTGGTAGGGTGATTGTCGCAATCTTCTTGCTATGCCAGTAGCAGGCAGTTTCTAGAACTAATGAAGTATTGACTTGCTACTACTTGGATTTTGCTCTTCAAGGTAATTCTTTCCTTGAATCTGAATCCTTGGCATGATTAGATCCTTGTTTAGCTTGTAGGCACTAGTTAATTTCATATTTTGAAGTTTTAATATTAGATCCTAGTGCCTTACTTGCCTTCAGATTATATCTAGCAATTGTATAAATGTATCCTATACATTCATGGGTCTTCAAAAGTCTCCATGCCTCCATGCAACATTACATGAATAGAAAAATCCTCACTCCTAGAGTTTATGCTTTCATAACTTTTACAAGATAGAAATTAAGAGGCATACAAGCCATAATTTAATACAACCTATTTCAACAACTTGAAACAAATAAAATTAATATTAAAGGCTCATGATTATCCCCATTCATTCATCAACCATTCAACAATTAAATGAACAATAAATAGATTTGGAATTTACAATTACTTCTGATAATTAAATGCTTATCTCATGAAAAATTAATTGAACAAGCATAATATTTATGCTATAGTTGGAAGATTAATTTTAATCAATTTTTAAAAGCATAAAAAATGTCAAACATAATTTTTGAGAACTTGCACAACACTTTTGCATTTAATGTGTGTAGTGCAAAACAAAATTGAGCATTAAAAGAGTTGAAAAAAAACTCAAAACTCAACAAAACTCCACAAACCAGGCTGTCGGCCAGCTTGGGAGCATGGTTGGGTAGGCTGTGTGCATAGCCTGCGCACAACACCCGGCTAGCTGCCCTGGCAGCCGTGGCATCCCCTATTTTAGGGTTCAAGGTGTGCTGAGTGTTTTTTCCACTTCAAATTTCATGCACCAATAATTTTAGCACATGTTCCCAACATTAAAACACACATCTTAGATGGATTTTTAGATTCAAAATACCTTTTAAAAATGAAAATTCAAGCACACAAACGTGCCTTCAAATATTGGATTAAAGTTAAAATCATATTCTTCAAAATCTCCAATAAAACCTTTGATCAAATTGGATTCTAAATTGACCAAAACTCTTTTGATCAATGATCAACAAGCTATTTCAACATATAACAAATATTAATGCCTAATCAACATTTAACATTATTCACTATGAATTGAATCATATTTAGACATGAATTAACACTTAAATCCCATAAAAGTATGCGAACAATTCATCAACCAATTAAGTGACTTGCATCATCAACCAAGCACTCCAATCCATTATCCAAATCAAGTATTTGGTGATATTTATAAAAATATCACATGAATCAACTGAACAATAATCCAAAACATAGCATGAAAAAGGCTCTGATACCATTTGAAAGCAAGAGTAGCACTAAGATCTAATAATAAAAACTTCATAAGCTTAAATTAACTAGGCTACTCTTCCAACCAAGGATCTAGTCATGCTACAGATCTGGATTAAAATGAATAATTACCTCTTGTAGCTCAAAATCAAGGAGAAAATCAATGATCACTCTCAGATCCAAAAATTGTTTAGAATCAACACAGTCAAAAGGCAACAACAATTGCCTTACTTAAATTGCTCCAAAATTCACCAAATTAAATATGGAGCACCTCAACACATTGAGGAATCAAACATGACAAATTTGGATAAAAAATCCCTTGGATCGCGCCAGAAAAGTTTGCCAATCTGGAGCTACTGTAGGTGGATCTCCAAAATCTAGCAAGTAAAGTGTTTTGCCTCTATTGATATGATTCAAACTCCAATCAATCTTCCAATTTCCACTCACTAGAAGCTGGAGTTAGAGTGGAGAAAATGAGATAGAGGAGGATGATTTTTAGGCTGGAAAGAAGAAGAAATGCAAAGCTTCAACGAATGATGCAATACATAGAAAGAGAAAGAGAGAGGGAGAGTTATGGTGGGAATGCAAAGAATCTAATTTTTTAAACTTTCAATGAGATGGCCTTGTACCCCCTCTATATCTATATATAGAGGGGGCAAGGTGTGATGTAAGTTGGGATCACACCTTCCTCAAGGTGACCACCCATGTTGCATGCCATGGTGGTAAATTCAAATTCAAGTCTCACTTGAATTTCATGTGCATTTCAATTACATTTGAAATTTAATCCCAAATTAATTAAGATGCTAATTTAAATGAACACTTCACTTAAATTTTCCCTCCAAAAAGTATTCTTCCCATTAATTAAATAAAACACTTTAATTGAATTAATTAACCTTTGATTTAACTCTTAAATCTAACAAACTTAACTCTTAAGCTTAATTTAGTTAACTTAACTCTTTAAGTCAACTTGACCAATTGATGGTCATCTTGACACCAAATAATTAACTCTTAATTATCGGTCTAATATAACTCCTTAAATTAGTTGATTAATTTGACACTTAAATTAATCAAGTCAAAATTGATGGTCAAATTGTATCCTTAAAAATTGGTCACCAAGAAAAAATCTCTAACACTTGGAAACTTTTTCCATCATGCTAGAAAGCTTATTGACTTTTATGTGTGACCAAAAAGGTTCTACCATTAATTGGACATGGGCTTACCTCTCCTTGTGACTTTTGAATATCATATATTTATTTTAGTTTAAAAATCCTTTTAAACTAATCTACTCAATTCAATTAATCTCATTAATTGAAGAGTACCAAATCTCCATGGTTGATGTCCAACCTCAAGACTATGGAGCCCAACTAATTGGCTGAAATTAGGGATGGATACAGGCTAGGCTAGGTTAGGCTTTGGCTTAAATAGGCTAGGCCTATTATACAAATGACAAGCCTTAGCCTAGCCTATTTTCTATGATAAGCTTTTTTTCAGGGCTAAGCCTTGCCCTTTTAATAATTTTAAAGCTGTAGTTTAGTCTAAAAGCCTATTTTTTCCTAAAGCTTCAATTAAATAAATCTAAATTTTTAATATACTCAAACTTGTAAATTGTAACTACGCAATAATCAAAATTATAAATAAAAGATGCATAATTATGAAAGCTCAATTATTGTAAGTATTAAACTTATATTGTAATTATTATTATTATGAAAAAATTATTGTTACTTAATGTATTTTGTTGTTGAAAAATTTGACTTAACTATTTGATATTATATTATTAATATTTTTTTTATATGAAGAAGGATAACTAGGCCAGCTTGTTAGGCTTTGTGAGCTTTTAAAAAAGCCTAAACTTAGCTTATTTAGTTAAAAAGGTTATTTTAAAGCTTTAAACTAGCCTTTTATTAAATAAGCTAGGCCTAGGTAGGCCATAAATAGGCTAAGCCATAGGCCCTTGATATGTAGCTTGGCCTATTCTCATTCTTAGCCAAAATGAATATTCTAGAGAACCATCCTAGCTATATGTGTACCATGAAAATACGGTCCTTCCATCTTTTATCTCCCAAAAGAGGCCTAAGGTAAGATATTTTTTGGTTCCCTAATAGCCTTGATGCTATGTCTCTATTCTTAATGTTCGGTCCCGTTGTGTAACCTCTTCTTTGGAAAACTTCTTTTCCAAATTGTCATACCACCTTGCGCAAGAATTTTTTTGGAATCGATCATTATAGAATATATAGGAGATACACTTACCTTTCACAAAAATAAGAAGTTGGATTCCATCTTAGAACTCACAAACCTTCATACCAAGTATCTCATGCTCAACCTCAACCTAAAAGACCTATTAAGTGATCAAGGAAGAGCTAATGATGAGGATCGAACATAAGGTTATCATGGATCCTTAGGTTAGGGGACTAATAATATGTACTAGCGTAAGTGAGAGAATTAGTTATTGTTGATTTGCTACTATGATTATCTAGTGGATTCTCCTATAGGTCTTTAGTATCTTATTCTCTAAGAAGCACCTACTAACATGTATCTGTATCTTATATAATTGCTCATGGAATGGAGTAATCTCCAACTATTGGATTTATGCATCATTAGTGCAAGTCTATCTGGATCTTAGATACCTTATCTCATAAGATTTTATGACTTAAAAGGTTTAAGATCATAATTTTATATGACTTTTTCATGATCACCACCTAGTAAACTAACCAAGTCCTATAATCTAATGTGATCTAATGGTTTTGTCCAAATTCTTGTGAAGAAATGATGAGCATAAGATGAATATAGCCATATAAGAAATATGATTCAATCAAGATTGTATACACAAGGAAATAGTTTTACAAAGCCAGCCCAATTGGCTTGCTGGGCACTTTCCAACAACTTGGTTACACATTAAATGGTAATCATGTAATAAATTTAATAGGATCGTGATCTTAAATCTTTCAAGTCTTAGGATCTTATGAGATAAGTCATCTAAAATCTGGATAGACTTGCACTGACGATGCATAAATCCAAGAGTTGGATGTTGTATTATTCCATGAGCAATCCCATATGAGATAAAGATTCATGTTAGTAGATACTTGTTAAAGAATAAAGTACTAAAGACCTACCCAAAGAATCTACCAGATAGCTGTAGTGGCAAGTTCTCTTACTTATGTCAATACATATAATTAGTCTTTTGATTAGAGGATCCATGATAACCTTGTGTTTGGTCCTCATGCTTTGACTCTTTCTTGGTCACTTAGCGGCCACTTGGGTAGAGATTGTGTATGAGCTATTAGGTATGGAGGTTTGTCAGATTCAAGATGGAAACATAATATCAAGGTTATTGGGGAGCTGGTGAATAGCTTGCCCTTGGCCTCTTTTGGGAGATATGAGGCAAAAAGACCACATTTGCATAGTACGCATAGAGCTATAATACTTTTCCAAAAGCATTCATTTCAGCCAATTAGTTGGGCTTCATGGGCTTGAGGTTGGACATGGCCCATGGAGATTGGATATTTTTCAATTAATGGAGATTAATTGAATTGAGTCAATTTAGTTTGAATGAGTGTAAACTAAAATGAATAGATGATATTCAAAAGTCATAAAGAATTGTTAACCCTTGTTCAATGAATGATAGAACATATCAGGTCACACATAAAAGCCAAAATCATTCCTTAAATCTTGGAGGAACTTTCTCAATGTTAGAAAATTCAATCCAAAGTGACTAATTTTCAGGCGATCAAAAATTGAAGTGTCACTTGGCTTTATTAATTTAAGTGTTAAATTAATCAAGTAATTTAAGAGTTAAATTATATCAATAATTAAAGAGTTAATTATTTGGTGCTATGTGACCATTGATTGGTCAAGTTAGCTTAAGGAGTTGAGTTGACAAAATTAAGTTTAAAGAGTTAAGCTTATTAGTTTAAGTGTTAAGTTAAAGGCTAATTAATTAAATTAAATTATTTAATTTAATTAATGAGAAGAATCATTTTTGGAGGAAAACTCAAATGAAAGGTTCATTTGGTGTGACATTAGCTTTATTAATTTAAATGTTAAATTAATCAAGTAATTTAAGAGTTAAATTATATCAATAATTAAAGAGTTATTTATTTGGTGCTATGTGACCATCGATTGATCAAGTTAGCTTAAGGAGTTAAGTTGACAAAATTAAGTTTAAAGAGTTAAGCTTATTGGCCTAAGCGTTAAGTAAAACATTAATTAATTAAATTAAATTATTTAATTTAATTAATGAGAAGAATCATTTTGGGAGGAAAACTCAAATGAAAGGTTCATTTGGTGTGATATTTTAATAAGCTTGAAATTAGATTTCAAATGAAATTGAAATGAACACAAAATTCAAATTAGATTTAAATTTGCCAACTTTCTCCCACCTTGAGGAATGTGTGATGTCAACTTAACATCACACCATTCTCCCTTTATATATAGATATAGAGTTGAGGTGGGTGGTCATATGGATTTCACAACTGAAGAATTAGATTCTTTCATAATTTCCCTCTATTCTTCAAGGTGTTCACTCATGTGTTGAATTTCACATTCCTCTTTTTCTCTAACCCCTAAAATTGGCCACTACATCTCATCTCTTCTCTCAATCTCCAGCTAATTGTGAGGAGTGATTGGAAATTATTTTAGAGTGTGGATCATTTCAATAGAGTTAAAACAAATGGTTTGCTAAACTTTTGGAGATCCACCTACGGGAACAACAACTTGGTGATTTTATTCCAAGAGATCCAGAAGGAGTTTTGATTTGAAATATTCAAAATAGATCTATCAGAGTGTTGAGGTATAGATGGAACTTTTTTGGAATTTTTAGAGAAGCTTGACTCATGAAAAAGTTGCATTGATTCTATTGCGCCGTTGCTTTGCAAAATCAAGGTAACCCTCTTTCTGGAGTTTAGAATTATCTTGAAGTTTCTCTACCAATTATGGAAGTTAGGCTGAATGTGCTTATTAGTCTCCAAGGTAGTGTGGAGTGGGTTTTCAACCATTTAGTGTTCGAAGATTTTGAAAATCTATGAGAGACAGAAGGAAGAGTACAATCATATGATTGAATATTGATACTAAAAACATGTTAATGGTCTTTCAAGAATGCTTTTTTCCCACTATTTTATCAAATTCTTCACCCCTTAGAAGAATTTGGAAAATCCTATTTTTTAATGAGAATTAAGGCCCTAAATAATTGTAAGTAGACCCTCACCTTGAGTACCATCCACAAACAATCAAAAGGTAAGCAACTTTTGGTAATTACATCTCATACAACCCCTTGATATATTTTTTCTCACTTTACATATAGATCCCCTTGATGGACAGCTTCTACATTACTAGGTGTTAAGTCAAACCTACCCATCAAAACTTTAGTTTGAGATCATTCTATGACATCCCACGCTTTGAGTGCCAATGCATGACAAGCCTGAAATCAAAGGTGTATCATATGCTAAGTATGTGATCACAGCTTTCTACCAAAAGTGTGACCCTCAAATCAAGTGCCATCACACAAAAGATAGTAGCATTGTCATGTCCCATACTATTGATAGGAGGCATGAATTAATTAAAACTCCCTTTAATTTGTATCCATTTTAACTTAATTTTTGAAAGCACTTAGATATTCTAAGTGGAGGGTTTTTTGTTGCTTGCAAATATCTCATCATTTTTATCTTCTTATTTAGGTTTTCAATATTCTAACCATGTATCTCATACATCAATAGGATATGGAAAGTATAAATAGGTAAATACACCTAGCATGCTCTTAAACAACTAGATGAATAATAAATAAATTTAGAATTGACATTCAATTCCAATAATTAAATGCTTATCTCGCCAAGCAAGAGAAAGCATAACAATTATGCCAAATTATTGAAGATTAACTTTAACAAAATTTTAAAAGCAACAAAAAATGGCTAACATAGTTGTGAGAACTTGCATAACACTTGTGCATTTATTATGTGTGAAATAAAACACTTTTGGTCACAAAAGGAGCCAAAAAACACAACCAAACTCGTGCCCAATGAAATTAGGCTATTGCTGCAAAGCTGGGCACACTGCCATGCAATAGGCATGCCTCTAGTGAGCTTGCTGCTCAGCCTATGCTTGGCCAAATAGGGCAGTTTACCTTGTTTTCATGTTAGCATCAAATTATATGCCGATTTGCTCAACTTTTGTACACAAAAAAATTTATGATAGCTCCTAAACATTAAATCACACAATATAGATGAAATTTCAAATCGAAAACATCTTTTAAAAGTGAAATTTCAAGTTCTCAATCATGCTTCTAACAACAAGTTTAGGTAAGAATCACATTCTTCAAAAATCTCCAATAAACTTCAATCATATTGAATCCAAAAATGACCAAAACAACTTAAGGCCAAATTTAACATGTTATATCAACATATAACATCAACTAATGCCACATCGACATTCAACATTAGCAACTATGAACTAAAATATGCTCAACATATGAATTAACACTTAAAATACATATTAGCATAATTTCAATCCAACAAGCATGGTGCCACGTACAATATCAATATAATACTCCAATCCATAGGTTGGATCAAGTATTTAATTATGTTGATCAATTCATCATATGAATCAATCAATCAAAAATCCAAGTTATAGCATTAATCAGGTTCGATACTACTTGAAGGCACATATAACACTAAGATTCAATTATCAAAGCTTAAAAATGCTAAAATGACTGGTCCACATGTAAGCCCAAGGATCTAAACATGCCATTGATTTAGATTTGATATGAGGATTACCTTGTTTTTCTCAAAAATGAAGGAAACTAGAAGAAGCACTTCAACTCTTTGAATTTGCCTTCCAGCAGCGCAACAGAGTAGTGACTAGATTTCCCCAACCAAATGATTTTTTTTTGAGCTGAAAATTTAAATATTTCTTAACAACACCTTGATGGATCTACAATCCAAAATTTAGCTCAATTATGATCAAAATAGTCCCCTAAAACTACCTTCAAGTGGCTATCAAAAACTGGATCTCCAAAGGCTAGCAATCCAATTATCTTGCATCTAACATTATGATCCACACACCAATGCTATATATAATTCTCCTTGATATTAGCTTGAGATAAAGAGGAGAACATACAAAGACGAAGCCTGGAACTAGAGATAGGAGAAGAAGAGAAGTGAAGCTTTAACCCATGGAATTAGAGGGAAATTGAGAGAATCTAACTCTTTCCATGCAATGTATTTGGCTACCCCTCTCACACTATATATCTAGATATAGAGGGAGGATGGTGTCATGCCAATATGGCATTACATTTTCCTTAAGTGACTTCCCACTTGCTTGCAAGTTGGCAAGCAAGTGGCATGTGAATTTTGTGTGAATTTGAATTTTATTTAGAATCTCTATTTCATCTTGCGGAATGTCGTCCAAATAAATTCCAATGTCATACCAAATGAACCTTTCATTTGAATTTTCTCTCCAAAATCAATTCTCTATTTTAATTAAATTAAACTCCTTTAATTTAATCAATTACCTTGACTTAACTCTTTAAGCTAACAAGCACCTATTAATATGCACCTATATCTCATATCGCATTGCTCTTGAAAGGGAACAACATCCAACCTTTGAATTTATGCGTCGTTAGTGCAAGTCTATTTGAATTTTATATTTCTTATCTCATAAGATCCTACAACTTGGAAGATTTAAGATCATGACCATGTAAGACTTGTTTAATGATCATCATCAAGTGTATCAACCAAGTCCCGTAATCTTTTGTAATATAAAGGTTTCAACCAAATGCCAGTAAAGTAAACATAAGCATAAGATGAAAATTGCCATTTAATGAATATCATTCAATAAAGATTGTATTAAAAGTGAAATAGTTTACAATGTCAATTTAATTGGCTTGCGGGGTACTATTCTAACAAAAAGGAAGTTGCATGTTGTAGAAGATGCAACCATCAAGTAGAAGATTCTACAATTCTCTTATAATACCTCAATCAAAGGATACTCACATTACAAAAAGATATGTTTTTTCCTACAATAAAAAATGTATGGTAAATAGTAATAAAGTGCAGTAAAAAGTTATTAGCTACGTTTGTGCTACACTTATCTAGCCGTAGACAATGCAAGCAAGGTAAAAGTTTAACTATACTTTTTCAATCATGATAATTGTCTTTCACTATGAAATTATCTTTAATCATTACAAATTTAGTATGTGGTAAAAAAGCTATCAAACAGTCTATTATCTTTCACCACAATTAAAAATGAGTAGTATATAGTTGTTAATTACCACACTTATAAAAATATAGTAAATATTTAAATAATTTCTCACCACAATTAAATATATTAAAAATAAAATTATATTACGGACTTTTGAGGAATTTTATTAATTAGCTATATTTTTTATTTATACCTATGCACACTGATGAGAGTGGATTTAGTTCAAATATATATTTCACTAAAATCTAATGAGGTCGCAAAATATGCTTGAGGTATTTTTGGGATCGAGTCCTGCAATCAATAGCATACGTCAGGCTAGCCGAGGTGCTCTTTGTTAAGGCACTCTAATGCTCAAGTTAGTAAATCAACGGAGTGACAGAACAATGGAGTGGAAAATTAGGGGGATAGTGTGCATACCTTGCTGAGGGTTGGAATAGGTATTTATAGCCTGCTCATGGTAGTTGATATGTCTTTGATGCCTCTGTTGTGTAAGAAGGGCCATTGTTCTCACTTGAGGACCTTCAATCTTATCCAGCTTGTGTATTGTTCTTGGTGGTGTTTCTTAGGACAAGGTGGTACAATGGAGGTGCGATCAAGCCTGACACGACTACAAAAGGTGGTATTATTGGTGCATGCACCATTAATGTGGCAGCACATCGCTTGGTAAGGTATTCAATGTGGTTGGAGGGCTATCATCTCTCTTCGACCTCTCTGATCAAGATGAGTACTTTTGTGAGACACCTCCTAAGATCTTGGTCACCAGGATCACTTTAGTCAAGGCTACATTATCTTAGTCGAATGGCTGAAGATGCATTATGGAGTTCATTGACCATAACCTTATTAATTAGAGATGCTAATATTCATTACGATGAGTAGGGATCCAGAGGTCGAGTGGGGGTCGAACATCTGCTTGGTTTGAAATGAGATGGGCTTAAGGATTGTTGGGTTGCTTGGGATGTGTAGAACCAGCTCCAGTCCTAATCAAGAGTGATTAGGTTGGGCTTATTGGGCCATCCCATATCATGAGTCTTCCCTATTCCTGAGTCTTGATCAAGCTAGTCGATGAGAATGAATAGAGAGTAACTAACTTGCTAACCAGTGATTAGAAATGATTGACTAGGGTTCAACAAAATGGCCAAGGTTTCACGAAGTCGATGAGGGTTTAGTAAGGTCGATTAGGGTTCAACACATTTAATGTGTTTGTTACATTAGGTCACGTAAAGCATTAACCAACAATAGTACAATAATTACTGCTTTTTGGGGTACTATACATTGGGGCCTATAAATAGCCATGGTGAAAATCCTATTTTCACATTTACAGTATTGTGTGAGGTCATACATAATGATTTATTGCATTTATCATTCTACTTCTAAACATCCAAACCACATAAGTGCTTTAATACCCTCATGTGTGCTTTACACTTTAAGCTTAAGCTCAATAAATAATAGCTATGTTGAGAGTTTTTAGTGATGATAAGGGTACTACGGGGAGTGATAGTAAGGCGATCAAGTTGAAAGAGGTTCCAATCAGCAATAGGAATGACTCGACTAGTAGTTTTGATAGCTCGTTGAGTAATAGCTAGACCTCTAGTAGTTTTGGTAATTATCAAGTTGCTGCAAGGGCTGAGGTTTGACCGAGTAAACCTTTAATATCTTATTGTTGATTATTTACCCTCGATCACTGCAATGAGATTAGGTTGGAGGTGATGAATATGGATATGAATATCCTTAGATAAGTATATCACATTCCCTAAGACTATGAGCTAATTGTATTGGGGCTTAGAGATAGGTGCATCGACCACCCACTGGTTACATTATCATGTTTGAGGATAACTTTAGGTATGGCCTTAGGTTTCCCCTTGCCTCACTTGTAGTTGACCTCCTAGAGGGACTTTATGTGTGTATCACTTAATTATTGCCAAATTGCTTCTCGACCATATATAGCTTTGTGGTCCTGATGCATGTCATAACTAGCCCCCCACTTTTGTCCATTTTAGTAACCTTTTTTACTTTTCTATGTCTCAAATGTTGGAGAGCAATAAGGAATTAGGCTTTTATTATTTGACTGCTCGACCTTATCGAAAATTTTTAGCGACCCTACCTTTATCATTTGACACATCTATGGGAATCTTTGAGTCCACAATTGAGAAAATGGTTAACACTAGACGAGCTATTTTGAAATGAAAGAAGAATAGAAGGTCACCAACTCTTTTTCCTCGACCTCTGCAAGAACTTG
This sequence comes from Jacaranda copaia, assembly GCA_014898725.1. NCBI lineage: Eukaryota > Viridiplantae > Streptophyta > Magnoliopsida > Lamiales > Bignoniaceae > Jacaranda > Jacaranda copaia. The sequence goes on along the minus strand of JACGDI010002672.1, from coordinate 1,280,895 downwards.
ATTTGCTAAGGCCTGGCACCCCATTAGAATAGGTAGTCACCTTAACCATACCTCAATTGATGTAACTTATTAGCGAGTCGATATCTGCCCAAACCTTCACCCAACTTTCTGCCACCTTAAATCTGCAAGCTACCTAACCCTGGCTGGTGGCCAATGCTACTACACAACCTATACTCATCGAAGAGAGACCACCTAGAGAGAACCAAGGTTGACCAGAATACAAGTGACTACCCTAGAGATGAAAAACTAGCTTTGGGCATTTCCCAAGAGAAAAAGCACAACTTGTTATTTGGGAAGAGGTTGTAGACTTCGTTGATCATTATGCTCGACCCATTCAAGCCTAGTAGTGCAATAGGATCGAGTGCCTAAAACCCCAGGTGAATTGAAATATGTCCTAAGCTAATTGAGAAAAATGGGAGAAAGTATCCCGCTAGGTCCAGTAGCTGAATAGACGCGTAGAAAAGATATCAAATAGGAACATTGAGAAAAACCCCTACTATGAGGGAACAGAGAAGATTTGCTATGAAAAAGAGTTGCCATTCGTTCAAGAGATCATTGGTAAGTGTATCGTCATTGATACTAAGGTCCCAACTGGTCTCCCCCGATATGATGGCTAGTCGAACTTAAATGAGCACCTAATGTAATTTGAGCACATGATGCAGTGGTCACGGCCTCGACCTTTGCCTGATGAGCAGGGACAACCGCCCATGTCACATATTGTGAGTTCATTAAGACTCTAACTCTTAATCTTACACTTATATATTATGTGTATGATATATATGTATATTAAGATACATGTCTAGTGAAAAACTTAAAGAATAGATTGCTTGGCTTCCTTTGGCATAATGATGGTACAATACCACCTATGCCTCAGCTATAAGAACAACATCCTACAAAGTAGTCTATAACCAAAAACCATCAATTTAGTATTCCCATATTCCCTTTAAGTTAACAATGAAAGCCATTAATAAGTTTGCAGAATAGGGTGGCCACTATTAGACTTGTCAAGCATCATGTAGCTAAGGCTCAAGAAAGAATGAAGGCTCAAGCTGATAAAGGGACAAGTGAGTTTTTGAGAAGGGGTATTGGGTGTATGCAAAGTTGCAACATTATAGACAAATGTCTTTGAAGAGCCATGCATATCGCAAACTATCACCAAGGTACTTTGGACCCTTCAAGGTATTACAAAGGGTGGAAAAGGTAGCATTCAAGTTAGAACTTCCTAAAAGTGCATGAATTCACTCTACCTATCTATCTCAGCTCTAGAGAAGGATTGGATCCACATGTTGTCATACAGACTTACCTACAACTCTCACAGCACACGAACACATCATTTTATAACCCAAGAAAATTTTGGAGACACAGTTGATCAAGAAAATAATAGACCAGCAACCCCAAGTCCTCATCAAGTGGTTCAGTGCACAATAGAAACACATCATTTGGAAAGACTTATGCAAAATTCAACAATAGTTTCCTAAATCCTGTCCCAGAGGAGAAAGAACCATGAATGAGGGAGTATTGTGATGGAACACAAATAAGTATGAACCAGAAAGAGCGCCAGGCAGAAAAAAATGTAAAGAAGTCTCCACACTTTTGTTAGTAAACAAAATTTTAGTGCTTCAGAAAACTACTGGCAATAAGAAGTGCGAGTAGCTTCAGTAAATAACGACAAATGTTATAAGATTAGATTAGTTAATTAGCAATTTACAAACTGTAAGTCAACTAACAATTTTATTAGTTAGGACTATAGGAAATTTACAAATTTGCTTATAAGCATATAAACACCCTCAGCTGAAGGGAGTCATCATCACTAGTTTTGTTGCATTTTTGTATCTTCTTTATTCTCTTGAGCTGTTTACTAAAACTTGAGGCTATTTGAATTCTCTAGATTTTCTTTTATTCTCTCTTATTTTATGGTTTGGTTTGTAATATTATCACTGTTTTGGACTAATGTCTGAATCCTAGGACCAAATGTAAGAATTTGAATGACAATGAATTTACATTATAAGACTAAATGTGCATTCATAATAGTTGCAAGACTAAGTGCATGTATAATAAATCAGGACTAAGATATAGTGCCGTATTTATTCACGCAATTCCATTTAACAAATGTCGTTTCTAGTGAGTAATCAATATCATAATACCATTTTTAAATTTGATTAGATTTTTAATCTTTCTAGCTATAGTTAAATTAAATAAATAAAGAGCAGTTCTAAGTCATATGCAAATATGAAAAGTTAAGATAATACATAGTTACACTTTGAAAATTAATAAAAAATATGTAAGTATTTAATACTTTCTTTTGGTTATCCTAGTTTGAAGATTTTTAATTAATATATTTTTTACTCAAAAATGAATAGTCAGTCTCATTTAAATAATAGATATAACTGAATCAAATGTGTCAAATCCTAAAAGGTGTCTAGCTTGTCATTGAATCTTATGAAGGACTAGTTGAAGACTTAGAAGTCTAGTTGATGCATGCAACATACTCTCAATTTGTGTCTCTTAATTAAACCGGCTGAAAACACTATTATATAGGAAATTGACTTCTTCATAGATTAAATTTAAGTATAAAGTTATGGATAATTTTTGAGTATGGGTACATCAGTAATTTATAGATATAGATCCTACCCATTCCCATTATATATATCTTTAATAAGTATAAATATGGGTATAGATATAGGTATGATATTTTGAGCCTAAATAGGGTAACACCCTATCCATTTGCAAGTCTAGTCATTATGATAAAAAAGAAGAGAACATTTAAGGATGAAAAATGGTAAGAAAAGAAAAACTATTAAGATCCACCAGCGTGCCGTTGGGATAGGAAAAAACAAGTTCATCTAATTGCTATTGGAACTCAGAAACTAAATTGGCAATGGCTGTCTAAGGCAAAATGTTTTCTTTTTCTTTTTCTTTTTTGAACGATCTAGGTTCTACTTTTCTCTTTAATTTAAAACTAATGTAGCATACATGAAGACCTTCCAAAAGGAACCTTCTAGTGCCGTAGTAACCGAGCAACTTTAGCAAGTATCATCCTCAAGCTTCTATTATCGGCCCATGTTTTTCAGCTAACCATCATTTGTAGTTTGTGACAAGCGTATTTTAACTTTTATGCTTATTATGATAGAGTTAATTTTCTAACACTTAGAAATTTTTTTCCATTAATTAGAAAGCTAATTGGATTTTGTATGTAACTCAATAGGTTCTACCATTCATTGAACATGGGCTCACAACTCCTTATAACTTTTGAATATCTTATATTCTTTTTAGCTTTAAACTCCTTTTAAACTAATTGACTCAATTTAATTAATCTCATTAATTATTAATTGAAGAGTACCTAATCTCTATAGTCGATGTTTAACCTCAAGCCTATGTAGCCCAACTAATTGGCCAAGAAAAATATTCTAGAGGACCATCATCACTCTATGCGTACCATGCAAATACGGTTCTTTCATTTCCTATCTCCCAAAAGAGGCCTAGGGCAAGATATTTGTTGGCTCCCTAATCGCCTCAATACTATATCTCTATTCTTATTGTTCGATCCTCATGTGTGACCTCACCTTTGGAAAACTCCTTTTCCAAATTGTCACACCACGTTGTTTAAGGATTTCTGGGAATTGATCATTATAAAATACATAGGAGATGTACTCATCCTTCACAATAGCGATGAGCCAGATTCTATCTTAGATCTCACAAATCTTAATGTCAAATAGCTCATACTCAATCTCAACCCGAAAAACCTACTAGGTGGTCAAAAAAGAATCAAAGTATGAGGACCAAGCATGAGGTTACCATGGATACTCAGGTCAAAGGATTAATAATATACACTAGCATAAGTAGGAGAACTAGACACTATTGACTTGCCACTAGGACTATCTAGTGGATTCCCTAATAGGTCTTCAGTATATTGTTCTCTAACAAGCACCTACTAACTTGAACCCGTATCTCATACAGTTGCTCATGGAACAGTGCAATCTCCAACTCTTGGATCTATGCATCGTTAGTGCAAGTCTATCAGGATCTTAGATGTCCCATTTCATAAGATCCTATGACTTGAAAGATTTAAGATCACGATCGTGTGAGACTTATTCCTTGGTCACCAAACATAGTCATAGGTGATCTAAGGGCTTCATCCAAATGCCAGTGAAGTGAAATAAAGCATAAGATAAAGATAGACATATAAAGACTATTATTCAATCAATATTGTTTTTACATTGAAATAGCTTTTACACGGCCAATCTTATTAGTTTGCAGGACACTATTCTAATATGGTGATCATAAAATAAGTCTCAATGGTCATGATTTTGAATATTCGAAGTTATAAAATCTTTAGAGATGGGACATTTAAGATTCAATAGACTTGCACTAACAATGTATACTCCAAGGAGTTAGATATTGCCTCATTTCATAGGCATTTTATTAAGACATGGATGCACATTAGTGAGTTCTTATTAGAGAATAAGTTCACTAAAGACTAGCTTAGAGAATCCACAACATAGTTAGAGAAGCATGTAAATAGTGGAAAATTCTCTGGCTTACGATAGTATATATAATTACTCCTCCAACTTGAGGTTACATAGTAACTTTATATTTAAATCTTTGTGCTTAGATTTTTTTTTAACCATGTGGTGGGTCATGTAGGACTCAGGTTGGACATAAGTTACTTAAGTATGGAGGTTGATGAGTTCCAGGATGGGATCCATTTTACTAGTTGTGAAGAATGAATTGATCTCTTATTTATTCTAGGATGATCGATTCTAAGAAATCATTAAACTAGATAGTATGATACTTTGGAAAAGGAGTTTTTCATAGTTGAGGTCATAAATTGAAACCAAATGTTAAGAATAAATATATAATTATCAAGGCTATTAGAGAACTAGCAAATATATTACCTTAAGCCTCTTTCGAGAGATAGGAAGTGGAACAACCATATTACATGGTAATAATAAGCAGAATAGGTTCACACAAGATTAATTCATTCAATTGGTTGGGTTTCATAGGTTTGTACCTAGCATTTACTATAAAAATGGGATACTTTTCAATTAACACAAATTAATTGATAAAGAGGTTAGTTTAAAAGAATTTAGACTAAAAATAAATCATAAAAAGTCATGAGTCTATGTCTAATTAATTGGTAAACCTAAAAGATTACATTCAAAAGCCTTAACTACTCTAATTAGAATAGGAGGAATTATCTAAGGAGTTGGATAATTGGATTGTTTAAATTTCTAATTAAAATAGAATTTTAAATAGTGGAAATTAAAATCCTACTTGGCATGCAAGTGGCCAATGTATGGAAAGGTATGAAGGATGCATCTAGAAGCATGCATCACACCTTATAAATAGAACCTCCTCACACCATATGGCCAGCCACTCTTTCTCAATTTTCTCTTCAATCTCTCATTTTGTTGCGAAAGAAATAACTCATTCCTTAGATTAACTCCATCTCTCTTTCTCTTCTAAACTTCCTCATATTTTCTCAACCAAAGGTCCTATCTCTTCTTCATTCTTTTTCTAGCATTAGAGTGGTTTAAAGTGTGTGGATACCTTTAGAGATAGCACACTTGGGGTATTGATTGTTGGTGAACAACGAAGATCATTTGAAGAAGAGTTTTTCAAAAAGCACAGTGGTAGTTTTGTGGCCTTTTACATTGGGAAATTTTTGCTGCAATTGGAGCACGGTTTGGTGGTGATTAAGAGGTCTCAAGTTGTTACAATTTGGGGCTAAGGAGTGAAGAAAAATGCTCCAAGGAAGAGAAAGTGGTAGATCTTCAACTAAGAGTCCTTTGTCAAAGATAGAGATAGATTAGATACAAATATTAATACCAAAATAGGCTAAAACAAAACTAATCATCTCAATCCCAAGGATGATAATCATGCTCTAAATAAGGATTTAACGGCAGAAAGTTTACTTTTGAATTTCATGTGCATTTGCATTTGATTAGCATTTACATTTTATCTCATCAAATGAAATTCTAATTAACTTAAATTCAAATTGACTCTTTCATTTGATTTCCCTCCAAAATTCAAATCCTCAATTTAATTAAATTAAATCTTTAATTTAATTAATTTAACTTAATTCCTTAATTTAATTAACTTAACTCTTTAAGTTAATTTGTGTTAATTTAACTCTTTAAGTTAACTAGACAAGTTAATTGTCATATGGCACCAATTAAATTCACCTCAATTTAATTGACCTAATTTAACTCTTTAAATTAGTTTTATTTATTTAACACTTAAATTAATAAAGCAAAAATGAGCAATTAAATTAGTCTACCATTTTTCTCTCCAAAACCTAGAAAATTCCTTCAATCAAATAAGAGTTTCCTTAAGCATTTGTGTATAACCAAATAGGTTCATCTATTTATTGAACATGAGCTTATAACTCTTTGTGATATTTTGAGTATTAATATATTTACACCAGTTTAAACTCCTTTAAACTAATAAACTTTTTAATTATTCTTTATTAATTAAAGAGTACCCAATCTCCATGATCAACATCTAGCAACAAGCCCATGGAGCCCATTATATCTTATGCTTACCATGCAACTATGGTCCTTTCATCTCTTGTCACCCAAAAGATGCCTAGGGCAAGATATTTGTCGGTTTCTTACTAGCTTTGACAACTATGTCTCTACATCCAATGTTCGATTCCTCTTTATGACGTCAACTTCGAAAAATGTATTTTTCCAAATTATCATACTACCTTGCATGAGAATTTTTTGGAATCGATTATTATAGAATATATAGGAGAGTCACTCGTTCTTCACAACAATAAGGAGATGGATCCTATTTTGGATCTCACAAACCGCTATGCTTAAGTAGCTTATGCTCAATCTCACCCCTATATGACCCACTACGTGGTTAAGGAAAAGAAGCATAAGGACCTAAACAAAAAGTTACCCTGGATCCTCATCTAAGGACTAATTATATGCACTATCATAAGCTTGAGAACTTACCACTACTAGCATATCACTAAGGCTATCTAGTAGATTCTCCAGAAGGGTCTTCAGTGAACTTGTTTTCTAACAAGCACATATTAACATGGGTCCATGTCTTACATAGATTGCCCATGAAACTGAGCAATATCTAACCCCTTGGAATATACATCGAGAAGGTTAGAGTAGCACTAAAATCCAATAATTAAAACTTCAAAAGATAAAATTAGCTCGGCTACTCAAGCTAACAAGGATCCAAATATGCTCATGATTTAGATTTAGGTATAGGAATACCTTGATTAGCATAATTCCAAGGAGAAAATGAAGAACTCTTCTTCAATCCATAATTTGCCAAGCAGCGGTGCAGCAGAATCATTACAATGTTTGCATGAGTCAAACTTCTCCAAACATTCTAAAAATATTCTAGCGGCTTCTCAACTATTTTATGGATCTACTGTAAAAATTTCAGATAAAAACTTATTCTGGATCTCTTGGAATAAAATCGTCAATTTACTATTCTTGCTAGTGGATCTCCAAAGGCTTAGCAAACCATTTGTTTTACCTCTATCGAAATGATCCACTCACCAAAGAAATTTCCAATCACTCCTTATAAATAGCTGGAGATTGAGGGGAGTGATGAGAGAGAAAATGTCCATTTAGGGGTTGGATAAGAAGAAAGGTGAACTTCAACACATGAGTGAACACTTTGAGAATATAGGGAAAGGTGAACTTCAACACATGAGTGAACACTTTGAGAATATAGGGAAAATGTGCAAGAATCTATTTCTTCACATGAGAATGCATGTGGCCGCCTACCTCATCTCTATATCTATATATAGAAAGAGGATGGTGTGATGCCAAGTTAGCATCACACCTTCCTCAAGATGCGTGGATTGCCAACTTGCTTGTAATGCTTGCAAGTTCGCAAATTCAAATTTAATTTGAATTTGTGTGCATTTTAATTTCATTTAAAAACTAATTTCAAACTAATTAGAATGTCACACCAAATGAACCTTTCATTTGAATTTTTCTCCAAAAAGGATTCTTCTCAGTAATTAAATTAAATGCTTTATTTTAATTAATTAACTTTTGACTTAGTACTTAAGTCTCCTTGAGCCTAATTTTGTTAATTTAACTCTTGAAATTGACTTGACTTGACCACTTGATGGTCACATGGCACCAAATAATTAATTCTTTAATTATTGGTCTAATTTAATTTTTAATTTAGTTAATCAATTTAACACTTAAATTAATCAAGCCAATTGATACTTTAATTTTCGATCACCTCAAAAATCAATCACTATAGAGTAAATTTTCTAACACTTGAAAAATTCCTCCAACATTTAGAAAATGCTATTAGCTTTTTTGGGTAACCTGATAGGTTTTACCATTCATTAGATATGGGCTCACAACTCCTTGTGACTTTTGAATATTATATAATCGTTTTAGTTTAAAACTTCTTTTAAACTAAATTAACTCAATTTAATTAATCTCCATTAATTGAAGAGTATCCAATCTTTATGGTTGATGTCCAACCTCAAGCTCATGAAGCCCAACTAATTAGCCTAAATGAATGCTTTTGAAGAGCCATCATAGGTTTATGCATGCCATGAAAATATAATATTTCCATCTCCTATCTCCCGAAATAGGCCTAAGGTAAGATATTAGCTGACTCCCTAATAGCCTTGATATTATTTCTCTATTCTCAATGCTCAGTTTTGCTATGTGACTTCATCTTTGGAAAACTTCTTTCCCAAATTGTCGCACTACCTTGAGCAAAAATTTCTTGGAATCAATCATTATAGAATACATAGGAGATGTCACCCTTCACAAAGACGAGGAGTTGGATTCTATCTTAGATCTTATAAATCTTTATTCCTAGTAGCTCAAGCCTAATCTCTACCCAAATGGCTTGCTAAGTGGCCAAGAAAAAGTCAAAGCATGAAGACCAAACATAAGAATACCATGGACTCTCAGGTCAAACGACTAATTATATGCACTAGCATAGAAAGGAAAATTTGCCACTATTAACTTACTACTACAACTATTTAGTGGATTCTCTGAGTGGGAGTTCAATGCCGTGTTCTCTAACAAGTATCCATTACCATATATCCACATCTCACATGGGATTGCTCAATGAAGCAACTTTCAACTGTTCGATTTATCCATTGTTATTACATGTTTATCCAGATTTTAGATACACTGCCTCATAAGATCTTATGACTTAGAAAGTTTTAGATCATGACCATGTAAAACTTATTCCATGATTACTATCTAATATGTAACTAAGTCCTATAATCTAGTGTGATCTATGGCTTTATCCAAATGCCAGTGAAAGATTAAAAGGTATAAGATCAAGATGGCCATATAAAGAATACATTCAATCAAAATTATTTTACAAAGAAATAGTTTTACAAGGAAAATTTAATGGCTTACTGGCCACTCTTTCAATAATCTCCCGCTTTCCCTAAAGCCAATACCCTATGGCTTTGAGGCCCATCTTTTAAGATATCCTTCAAAGACCTTTTGCGTTAGGGGTTTTGTTAGTAGATCTACTATATACTCTTCTGAGGTAACTCTCTCTACTTAGATGTCATCTCTATCATTAATCTCCCAAATCAAATGAGATCACCTCAAAATGTGCTTGGATCGCTAATGAGATCTTCTCTCTATAGCCTTATTGTTATCATAAAAGACAACTACTAGCTTAGCAATGTTAGGTACTATATTCAACTCTTGGATGAAGTTTCTCATCCATACACCGTTCTTTGCAGCTTTCAAAGTAGCAATATGTTCTATCTCTGTGGCAGAGTTGGTTGTAGTATCTTGTTTGGAACTCTTCAAACTCACTACATTGCTATTAAGGTAAAATATAAATCTAGAAGTGGATTTCAAGTTATTTATATTAGATTAGAAACTTGAGTTCAAAAACTGCTTGAGTTTTAATTCTCTATTACCATATACCAAAAACAAGTCCTTAGTCCTTCTCAAGTACATAAGAATTACTTTGATGGCTATACAGTAATTTTCACCAGGATAAGATTGGAACCTATTCGTAACACTTAGTGAGTGTGCCACATCCGATCTTGTGCATGGAACTGCATACATTATGCTCTTAATGGTAGAGGCATAAGGTATGTGGGACATTCTTCATCTGTCTCTCTTTGTTTTGGAGGCTATAGACTTATAGGGACAAATGCTATGTCCTATGGGAAAAAATTCCTTCTTGGATTCCTCTATACTAAACCTCTTTACTATTTTGTTAATGTATGGGATTTGAAAAAGCCCTAGCATCCTCTTTGATATATCTCTATAGATATATATTCATAATATGTAAGATGCTTTTTTCAAATCCTTCATGAAGAATTGAGTAGATAACCACAGTTTAGTACACTCTAATATTCCTATCTCATTCCTAATAAGAAAGATGCTATTGACATAAAGAATAATAAACTGTACACTACTCCTACTTGCCTTCATACGCACACATAGTTCATACAAATGTTTTACAGAGCCAAATAACTTGACTATCTTATCAAAACATACGTTCCAGTTTTGGGACACTTATTTGAGTCCATAAATAGATTTCTAGAGTTTGCAAGCTTTTTGCTAATTTCCCTTGGATGTGAAACCTTATCATTGCTCTATATAGATTTCTTCTTCAATGTCTTCATTAAGAAAGTGGTTTTCATATCCATTTTTCATATCTTATAGTCATAGTATGCAGCTATGGCAAATAAACTTTGAATGGATGTTGGTACAACAACTAGTGAAAAGGTTTTCTTGAAATCACTAATGAATATTTGAGTATAACCTTTTGCCACTAGTCCTGCCTTAAAAGTTATTATTTCTCCATCAACACCTAGCTTTCGCTTATATATTCACTTGCAACCAATAGGATCTATTTCCTTTGGTGGATCTATTAAAGTCCATATTTTGTTAGAGTACATGAAGTCTATTTCGGATCTCATGCTTCAAGCCAATGTACTGAGTCTATATCCAACAAAGTTTCCTCATATGTCTTTGAATCACTATCCAATTTGGCAATCTCATAAAGAAATCCAAACCTTTTAGGTTGCTTTTTGATTCAGTCCAACCTTCTTTAAGGTTTTGTGTGAGGCTTTTTAAACTTGCCTATTTCACCGCCATGGAATTTGATGATTATCTTGGACTTCATCAAGTTCAACAACAACGCCATTTCTATCTAATAAAAAATCCTTTTCTAAAAAGGTGGCAATCCTCAAAATAAATACTTTTTACTCTAAGGGATCAAAGAAGCAATAACCCATAGACTTTTTTGGGAATACCACATACTTACACAAGATGAATCTGCTATCTAACTTATCTCCCACTGTACATCTCATGTAAGTGAGAGATGCCTAAACCCTAAGGTAATAGTAAAAAGGTGCTTTGCCGTACTAAATCTCATGTAGTAATTTTGGCATTGACTTTAAAGGTACTACATTTTGTAACTTCATTGTTGTTTCTGAGGTGTATCCCCAAAATGTTATGGGCACATCATAAAAGCTCATCATGGAATGCACCATGTTCAACAAGGTATAATTTCTCCCTTTAGCTATTACATTATGTGGGGGTGTGCTGGATAGAGTCCATTGAAAGAGAATCCAATTCTCCATTAGATAATTCAAGAATTCAGTACTTAAGTATTCTCTCCCTCAATCTAATTAAAGAGCTTTTGTATTAAGTCTTTTTTGCTCTTCTACATCATTCCTACACTCTTTGAACTCTTCAAAGGCGTCGGACTTGTACTTCATAAGATACATATGTCCGACCCAACTTAATCATTGGTAAAGGTGATGAAGTAAGAATAGTCTTCTCTCCTACTAACTCTTAGTGGGCCATAAACATCTGTATAGATCAAATTCAAAAGATTTGTGGAGTGCTCCATTTGTCCTACAAAAGAAGCTTTGGTTATATTTCTCTTCAAACAAGATTTACGAATAGGTAGATGCTCAATGCTACTAACATTTAGTAATTTGAGAGCTTCTAATTTGTTTATCCTATTTTTAGAGATATGCCCAAGTCTTGCATGCCATAAGATGGCATCTTCTTTGTTATCTAATTTCTTTTACTTGATTAAATATGCATTAGTGAAGGTTGAGAATCTAGTATATACAATATGTTAATTAATGTACTTTGAGTCATTAAGGAACCATTCTTTAATGCCTTCAACTTTCTATTTGATATAGAAAAATCAAATCCTTCATTACCAAGAATAGGAATTGTAACAATGTTTTTAACAAGGTGGGATACATAATAAACTGGATTAAGTGTAATGTAAGCATTCCTTAAGTCTAACTTGATTACATCTTGGACTATGGCGGCAACTCTTGGTTTATTTCCTAGGTGGAGGATCATATTCCTTTCATGAAGGTTCTTTCTTCTTTCCTTACCTTGTAATGAATCACAAAGGTGAGAATCACATATGATATCAAATACCCATGCGGAAGAATTAATCGTCAAATGCACCTTAAAGAAGTACATACCTTTCTCAAGGGTTTGAGGTAAGCTTAGCAATTTCTTTTCCAATGTCCCTTTTTGCCGCAATCAAACAACTTGCTTTGGTTTTAGCATTTTTCCCAACTCTTTTAGAACTTTTCTCGGGTTGTTTCCCTTTGGAGAGAGAATTTTTCTTTCTCTTACTTCCCTTTCTTTGGCCTTTAGGGCTTTTCAACTTGAAGAAAAAAGCAAGCATAAGAGGTTTTTCCTTTTTTATTGTCACCTTAGTGGTCCCAAGCATGTTCATTAATTTCTTAATCATAACCTCTTTCTTGCACATATTGAGGTTCATAACGAATTAGCTGAACTATGGGCATAATAACTAGAGGATCAACTATACATAGAGGTCATTGTTAATTGTCACATTAAGTTGTCTAAGCTTCTCGATGAGTCTAACCATCTCGAGCTTGTGATTGTGGACACTTGCACCTTCTACCATCCTTGATGTGAAGAGCACTTTCAACAAAGCGAACCTTTTTTGTCTAGATTGCACATTATACAACTCTTGTAAGTGTTTATAGATCTCACTTGCATAATTCATATACTGGTGAGTCGTTTGGGGCTCATTAGTCATGCATGCCATCATGTGATATCTTATTTGTAGATCATCATCTATAAATTTAGTGAACATTTCACAAGCCATGTCAGAAGGGTCATCACATAATGTGTCTAATGGGCTTTGATCAAGGACATGGGTTATCTTTTCAGAGTTTAGAATTATCTAAGGTTTTTCAACCAATCTGGGAAGCTAGGCTCAGTGAGTTTATTAGTTTCCAAAGTTCTTAAGAGTGGATTTTAGCCATTTTGTTTGGAAGATTTCAAAAATCGACAAAAGGTGAAAAAACATATAAGTATATGATTGAATTTTGATATTGAAAACATGTTCATGGTCTTCCAAACATATCTTTCTCCCACTATTTCATCAAATTCTTCACCCCTTAGAAGAATTTAGGAAATCTCATTTTTAGTGAGAATCAAGATCATAAAGACTTGCAAGTGGACCCATGATTTGTGAGATATCCACAAATAATTGAAAGGTAAGCAACTTTTGCTAATTGCATCTCATACAACTCTTGATATATTTTGCCTCTCTTTTCAGGCAAACTAACAACTCGTACGTTATCTATATTATTGGTGTTAAGTCAAACATACTAATCAATCTTTGATTTGAGACAACCTCATGACATCCTACGACTCATGTGCCAATGCATGAGGGTTCTCAAATCAAAGGTGCATCATAAGTGTGACCTACGACTCGTGAGACATCACACAAATAATGGTTTCATTATTATGCCATATACTGTTGGTAGAAGGCATGAATTCATTAAAATTCTTTTAAGATATATCCATTTGACTTATTATTTGCAAAAGCATTTAGCCATTCTAAGTAGAGGGCTTTTACTTGCAAAGATCTCATCATTTTATCTTTTTATTTAAGTTTTATATATTCTAAGCAAGCTTTTCATACATTAATAGAATATGGAAAGCATAAATAAGTAAATACACCTAGCATGCTCTTGGGATGGGATGACCATAAGCCTAACCAAGTGATAAACTTAGACTTATAGGTGCATCACTCAGTTGATTTTAAGTGGGTAGATTAAACTAATCTATCACATGAATGTATCCCCATACATTCATGGGTCTTCAAGTCTCCATGGATCTTCTTTGCCTTTTGCAACTCTTACAAGAGAAAGAAAACCTTACTCTTAGTGATTCTACTCTAATAACTTTTACTAGATAGAATAAGAGGCATACAAGCCTTATTTAATGTAACCCATTTCAACAACTTGAAATAAATAAAATTAATATTAAAGGTTCATGATCATCTCCATTGATTTATCATTCATTCAACATTTAAATGGACAGTAAAAAAATCAGAAGTTGACATTCAATTCCAATAATTAAATGCCTATTTCATAAACAAATAATTGGTTAAGCATAACAACTATGCATGAAGTAGGAGATTAACTTTAACAAGACTTTAAAAGCAATAAAAAATGTCGAACATAATTTTGAGAGCTTGCACAACACTTGTGCATCCATTAATGTGATTTAAAATAGTTTTAGTCACAAGAGAAACCAAAATAAAGCTCGAAACTCACTCAACCTTAAAGTAAGCATTGCTAGTCGAGTTATTTGCATGACTGAGTGGCAACTCTCAACAACTGCTATACCTTGTGCGCTGCCATATCCGGCAGTAGCCCTGCTTTCCAATCAAGGTGAGTCAAGCTAATTTTAGCTCAATTTTTGTACACCAAAAACTCTAGAACAACTTTTAGGCATCAAAACACACATTATGGATGTAATTTCAAAATTAAAACACCTTTCAAAACTAAAATTTCAACCCTCCAAACATACTGTCAAGAACAAGTTCAAGTGAGATTCTTATTCAACAAAAAATCTCCAATATAACTCCAATCAAATTGGATCCAAAATTGACCAAAACTATTTTAGCCATTCAATAACATGCTATGTTAACATATAACATCAACTAATGCTAAATCAACATTCAACATTAGAAGCTATGAATTAAATATACTAATTATATGAATCAACACTTAAAACACATAATAGCATGCTTTCAATTCATCAATAAAGTAGCCATATGCAACATAATCCAAACATTCCAATCTATCATATGAATTGAGAATTTAGTGATTTTGATCAATCTATCACATGAATCAATCAATCAAAAATCTAAATCAAAGCATGAATTAGGCTCCAATACCACTTGAAGGCTAAAATAGCACTAGGATCCAATAATTAAAACATCAAAAGCTAAAATTAACCAGGCTACTAGAGCTAACAAATATATAAACATGGTCATGATTTAGATTTTGGTTGAGGAATACCTTTATTATCTCAATTCCAAAGAGAAAATAAAGAGCTCTTCTTCAATCCAAAATTTGCCAAGCAGCAATGCAGTAGAATTCATTCAACTTTTGCATGAGTTAAATGTCTCCAAAAATTCCAAAAAAAGAAAAAAACTCCAGAAGCTCCTCAACTTTTTGATGGATCAACTATCAATATTTTAGATAAAAGATCCTTCTGGATCTCTTGGAATAAAACCTCCAAGTTATAGATCCTGCTGTTGGATCTCCAAAGGCTTAGTAAACTATTTATTTTGCCTCTATCGAAATGATCAGCACACCAAAGCAATTTTCAATCACTTTTTACAATTAGATGGAGATTAAGAGGAGAGATGAAAAAGAGATGACCAATTTAGGGGTTGGAGAAGAAGAGAAAGGTGAACATCAACACATGAGTGAACACCTTGAGAATAGAGGGAAATGTTAAAAAAATCTAATTATTCACATCAGAATGCATGTGGCCGCCAACCTCGCCTCTATATCTATATATATATAGGGTGGATGGTATGATACCAAGTTGGCATCACACCTTCCTCATGGTGGGGGGATCACCAACTTGCTTGCAATGCTTGCAAGTTCGCAAATTCAAATCTTATTTGAATTTGTGTGCAATTAAATTTCATTTGAAATTTAATTTCAAGCTAATTAAAATTTCACACCAAGCAAATCTTTCATCTAAATTTCCCCTAAAAAAAGATTCTTCTCATTAATTAAAGTAAACACTTTAATTTAATTAATTAACCTTTAACTTAACACTTAAGTTAGCAAGCTTAACTCCTTAAGCTTAATTTTGTTAATTTAACTCTTAAAATGAACTTGACCAATTGATGGTCACATGGCACCAAATAATTAACTCTTCAATTATTGGTCTAATTTAACTATTAATTTAGTTGATCAATTTAACATTTAAATTAATGAAGCCAAATGACACTTCAATTTTCAGTCACCCTAAAAATTGGTCACCATAAAGTGAATTTTCTAATACTTGGAAAGTTACTTCAGCATTTAGGAAATGCTATTGGCTTTTCTATGTGACCAAATAGGTTCAACTATTCATTAGGCATGGGCTAAAAACTCTTTGTGACTTTTGCATATCATATATTTATTTCAGTTTAAAACTCTTTTTAAACTAAATCGACTCAATTTGATTAATCTTCATCAATTGAAGAGTATCCAATCTCCATGGTCGATGTTCAACCTCAAGGCCATGGAGCCTAACTAATTAGCCAAAATGATTTCTTTTTCAAAACCACCATAGCTTTATGCATATCTTGCAAATATGGTCTTTCCGTCTTTAATCTCTCGAAAGAGACCTAAGGCAAGATATTTATCGGCTTCCTAATAGCCTCAATATTAGTCTCTATTCTCAATGCTCATTTCCACTATATGACCTCATCTTTTAAAAAACTCATTTTCTAAATTATCACATTACCTTGTGCAAGGATTTCTTAGGATCGATTATTATAGATTCTATCTTAGATAAGGAGTCAGATTCCATCTTAATTCTCCTAAACCTACATGCCTTGTAGCCTATGCCTAATCTCTACCTAGGTGGTCTACTAAGTGACCAAGGAGGAGTAAAAGCAAGAAGACCAAACACAAGGTTGCTATGGATCTTTAGGTCAAAGGACTAATTTTATGTAATTGTGTAAGCGGGATAATTTGCCATTATCGACTTGCTACTATGGCTATCTAGTAGATTCTTTGAGTGGGTTTTCAGTACCTTGTTCTCTAACAAGCACCTATTAACATTCATCCATATCTCAAATGGGACTGCTCATAGAATAGAGCAACATCCAACCCTTGGATTTATGCATCATTAGTATAAGTCTATCCGGATCTATCTCATAAAATCCTATGACTTGGAAGGTTTAAGATCACTATTATGTAAAACTTATTCCATGATTACCATGTAATGTGTAAGCAAGTCCTATAGTCTAGTGTGATATAAGGGCTTCAACCGACCAATGATGGAATAAAAGGCATAAGACGAAGATCACCATATAAAGAATATATAATTTAACTGGCAGCAAATACCAATGGTCACATGGCACCAAATAATTAACTCTTCCATTATTAGTTTAATTTAATTGTTAATTCTGGCTTATACGAAGTCAATTGTTGCCTTCCTATGGAACTTGTAACTAAGTATGATTAAAAGAGGTTCTGCATTTCCAAAGGACAATTTTATCATGCATTGCACTTACATCAACAACATTTGCTCATAGCTCACAAGATAACTAAGTGGGTATGTAGAATAACCAAAACTTTTGCCAAGTACTTCAATTCATGCTAAGAATTGAACACTCTCTGTGACCTTGGAAATATTCTAGATGTCACAAAAATTCAACAAGCTTCCCAACATAAGTGTTCAAATAACTTAATAGGCACCACGTGTAACTACCCGAGATAGGTGCTTCCGTGCAACATGGGCACTATATGGGAGCACATTCAAATAAACATAAACACTCCATGTAGGTGCTCGGTCTAACCTCTGTTTTCCTCTGCTCAAGCACACAATTAACATCCAACCTCCATAGTTGATGCGCAGTAAAAATATGAACTACTTTACAAGGATAATGTAATTCATTAACAACTAGCTTTTTGCAATATTTTAATGATAAAATGATAGAGTTTTAACTCCCACAACAAATACCTAGATAGGATAATGCTATGGGCATAAAAACCACCCTAAGTTTAAAAGATACTCAGCTATTTAAAAGAGGATAATAGGGCTCGTAAAAGATGTAATTTCCAAAAAAACCATTAAAAACATTCTTCTAGAAATACATGAAAACAAAATCATAGTCTTGTGAATTAGAGAAAACTTTCCAAGATCGAATTATCATTTTCCTCACAAATGCCTTTTACAATTAGAAAAAAGGAATATAACACTACAATACGCCTTGAGTAATCCCCCTAAATGGAGCACTTCCATAGGATACCTCAAGTAAATCCTCTAGTCAAGGTAATGAGTGAGTTATAAGATTAGCACAGTAGAGTAACTTCATAAAGAACATAAAACCTAACAAAATAATCTCAAAAAATCTTGAAGAGCTTCCGAACTATGTGTAAACCTCATGAAGAAGATGAAGTGAAACAAGTCTCAATCTCTTCAAAATGCAAAAAACCATATACCAATACTTGAAGTGCTAATAAGACCTCAAAATTGCTATCTATTTGGAGAAAAACTGGCACAATTCTATGTTTTTGAAGGAATACCTATTTTGTTTGAGATATTAGCCTTATTCCTAAAGAGTTTGTCTAAGTTTTCATAATGGCTTTATGATTGATCAACTTTATCTATTAAATCCTTGCTACAAAGAAAAATGAGCTTCGTATCCATTAAGACAACAAGCACCCCAAAAATATATAGTGAACACTCAAGTTCAAACTTCTTAACAATAAGCCTAAAAAAAACCGCACACAAGTGCCCCATACAAGTAACCAACAAGTCCCCATTGAAGATGCCCACAACTAAAACCTAAAGTAAATACCTGACTGGGTCTAACTCTTCATGTGCCATCGCCTTACTTATTTTTTGATAGATATGTTGGAATGGTGCCCCACAAACCATTTAGAATGGCTTGTATAACTACTCCAAGAAATAATCTTGATTGAATGATATTCAATGAAATGTCCATCTTCATTTTATGTGTTTAGGATTTCTTCACATGCATTTGGTTGAAACCCTTAAATCATACAAGACTATAGGACTTGGTTACTCATATGGTATTGATTATGAAATAAGTATCAATAGTCATAATTTTAAATATTCAAATTCATAGAATCTTATGAGATGGGGTATCTAAGATTCAAATAAACTTGTACTAACAATACATATTTCACGGAATTGGATATTATCTCATTTCATGGGCAATCTATGTTAGACATGGATGCATTTTATTGACTATTTCTTAGAAAACACAGTCATTGAAACTCATTTAAAGTATCCATGAGGTAGCCGTAGTAGGAAATTCTCTAGATTATGATAGTGCATATAAGTAGTCCTTTGACTTGTGGTTCTATAGTAACCTTGTATTTAAGTCGTTATGCTTTGATTTTGCTCCGACCATATAGCAAGTTTCCCGAAGCTTAGGTTGGGTACAAGTTACTTAAGTATGCAGTTGGTGAGTTCCGAGATGGGATTTGTTGTGCCCATCTGTGAAAAAAAAATTGATCTCCTATGTATTCTGAGATGATCTATTCCAAAAAATCATTGTGCGAGGTGATATGATAATTTGGAACAAGAGCTTTCCAAAGTTGAGCTCATAATGAGAAATCAAACATGAAGAATAGATACATAGTTATAGAGGTTAATAGAGAACTAGCAAATATCTTGCCCTAGACTTTTTTCAGAAAATAGAAAATAGAAAGACTACATTTGCACAACAATTGTAAACAGTAATGGTTCACCATCAAATTAATTCATCTAATAGGTTGAGCATCATAAGCCTGTGCTAGACATCAGCCACAGAGATTAGGTACTCTTCAATTAATAGAAATTAATTGGTAGACAGTTTAGCTTAAAAAAGTTTAAACTAATCGTAATATTTGATATATATCACAAGGAATTGTGAATTTTGTTGGAATAGTGCCCCACAAGCCAATAAGATTAGTATGTAAACTATTTAACTTGTGATGCAATCTTGATTGAATGATATTTTTTCTAAATTGCCATCTTTATCTTATGCTTATATGACTTCACTGGTATATAGTTGAAGCCCTTAGATCACATAAGACTATAGGACTTGGTCATGCCCTAGGTGCTGATCATGAAATAAGTCTTACACAATCGTGATCTTAAATATCTCAACTCAAAGAATCTTATGAGATAGGGCATCTAAGATTTGGATAGACTTGCACCAATGATGCATAATCCAAGAGTTGGATGTTGTTCTATTTTAGGAGCAAATTGTATGTGATATGGATGCATATTAGTAAGTGCTTTTTAGATATCAAGGCATTAGAAATCTGCCAAGAGAATCCACTAGACAATCATAATGGCAAATTGATAGTGACTAGTTCTCTAGTTTGCGCTAACACATATAATTAGTCTTTTAACTTGAGCATCATTTGTAACCTTGTGCTTAGGTCTTCATGCTTTGACTCTACTTTAGCCGCTTAATGAGCATTTTAGTAATGATTGGGCATGAACTACTTAGACATAAAGGTTTATGAGATCCAAGATGGGATTCAATACCTCATCTTTGTAAAGAACGAGTGCATCTCCTATGTATTTTATAATGATCAATTCCAAGGAGTCCTTAGCCAAGACAGTTTGACAATTTGGAAAAAGGGTTTTCAAAAGATGTGGTCACAAACTGGAATCAAATATTAAGAATGGATACATAGTATTGAGGCTATTAGAGAGCCAACAAATATCATGCCCTAGACTTCTCTCATGGAGATAGGAGACGGAAAGACCATATTTGCACAGTATACATAAAGTTAGAATGGCTTACCAAATTAAGTCAGTTAGTTTAAAGGAATTTAAACTAACATGAATATATGATATTTTGAAGTCATAAAGGTTATGAGCCCATGTCCAATAAGCGATAGAACCTAATAGGTCACATACAAAATTCAATCGGCAATCCTAAATATTGAGGGGAATTTTCTAAGGGTTAGAAAAATTCCAAACTGGCTAAAAATTGAGGGAATCGATTGATGCAATGTTTTATCATATCGACTTGATCAATTTAATTATTAAATTGATCTAATTAATTTAAGGAGTTAAATTAAGATTAATTAACTTAAGTGTTAGTTTAAGTTGGTACCACATGATTGTCAATTGATCAAGTTAACTTAAAGAGTTAAGTTAACAAGATCTAGATTAAAGATTTAAGCTAGTTGACTTAAATATCAAGTCAAAGTTTAATTAAATTAAAGTACTTAATTTAATTAAAATGAAAATTGATTTTGGAGGGAGAATTCAAATGAAATGTTCATTTGGTATTTAATTAGAATTTAATTAGGTAGACATTTCTTGAAATGAAATGTAGATTCCAAATTAAATTCAAATTCAATACAAATTAACATGCAATTTGCAAGATGCTTGCAAGTTGGCATGCCTAAGTGCTGCCCCCACCTTGAGGAAGGTATGATGCCACCTTGGCATCACACCATCCTCCCTCTATATATAGATATAGAGAAGGGGGACAAACACAACAAAAAAATAACACATTTTGTGCATCTAAAAGTTAGATCCAAAATTTCCCTCCAAAAGTAATTCTCTCATGTGTTGAGCCTTCACTCTCTTCTTCACCTCCCTCACCATTTTTGGCCTCATAATAGCTCTCTTTCTCCTTGATTTTTTCAGCTAAATTAAGGAGGAAAGGATTGTCCATTGGTGTGTGGACTTTGGCGTTAGAGGTAAGATGAATTTCGGATTGCTTGCTTTAGTGATCCTCTATTTGAGTAGTGTGTTTCTAGATTATATTTGAGGTCTTGTTGAAGACGTTTGGTGCTGAAATATTAACTGGACATTATAATTGAGTTGGAAAAATTTTGGTCTAGATTTGGCTTCAATACAAAGTGATTTTCCCGATCATAAATTGATCACACCTTGCTACACCAAAAATAGTCTGCTTTTGGGAAAATAAGCACTACTTCAAGTTTTGGTTGGATTTTGCTTAAGAGTGCCTTAATCCATTATATAGGCATGATTTCGATCCTTGCATTGGTGTAATCTAAGTTTGATTTCAATTTTTAAATATTTTAAATTGGATCCTTAGCATTATACCTCTTTCAAGTGGTATCATAACCTAATTTAATGCTATATTTTGGATTATTTTTTGATTGATTCATGTGATAAATTGATCTAGATCTTCAAGCAGGTGATCTAAATCATAGCTTGGAGTTTTTGGATGATGATGCTTGTGGCTCATTTGATGATAAATATGTGTTTTACATGTTAATTCATCTGTTAGTGTAATTTAATTCATGATTAGCTAATGTTAAATATTGATTTAGCATTGGATTATGTTATATGTTGATATAACATGTTTTATTTGGCCTTAATTTATTTTGGTCATTTTTGGATCTAATTGGATTGGATTTTATTGGAGATTTTTAGAAGAATGTGATTCTCACTTAAACTTGATTTTTGAAGTATGATTGAGCTCTTGATTTTTTAGATTTGAAAGGTGTTTTAGATCTAAAATTTCATCTATATTGTGTGATTTAATATTTAGAAGGTATTCTAAAATTTTTGGTGCACAAAAGTTGAACAAAAACTAAATTGACTTGGCCAAAACTTGCTAATTCGAGCTGCTGCCAGTCACTATCGGGCATTAGCCAGGCAGTGTGTGCACCAAGAGCACACTCGCTACCTAGTCGTGTGCCTGGTCGGGCAGGCAGTGGCTGGTTGTGTTGATGGAGAGTTGTTTGTTTTTACTCCTTCAGTGACCAAAATTATTTTATTTCACACATAATAGATGCACAAGTGTTGTGCAAGTTCTCAAAATTATGCTGGACATTTTTAATGCTTCCTTAAATCTTGCTAAAGTTAATCTCCAAGTGTTGCAAAAATAGGATGCATAAATGTTATGTTTGTTTTTGCTTGGGTAATTAATTGTTTATATGATAAGCATTTAATTGTTGGAATTGAATGTCAATTTTTGATTTATTTATTGTTCATTTAAGTGTTGAATGAATGATGAATGAATAGGGATGATCATGAGCCTTTAATATTAATTTTTTTAATTTCAAGTTGTTGAAATGGGTTGTATTAAATAGGGCTTGCATGCCTCTTGTTCTATTTTATAAAAGTTATTAGAGTAGAATCACTAGAAGTGAGGTTTTTAATCTCTTATAAAAGTTGCAAGGAGTAAAAAAGATCCAAGGAGGCGTAAAGACCTATGAATGTATGGGGACACATTAATGTAATAGTTTAGTTTAATCAACCCACTTAAAATCAACCGAGTGATGCATCTATGGCTCTAAGTGCATCATTTGGTTAAGCTCATGGTTATCTCACCCTAGGAGCATGCTAGGTATCTATACTTATTTATACTTTTCATATCCTATTGATGTATGTGATGCATGGTTTAGGATATAGAAAACCTAAATAAGAAGATAAATTGGTGAGTTCTTGGCAAGCAAGTATGTAATACCCATTTAAAATGTCTAAGTGCTCTCAAATATTAAGTAAATAAGGATATAAATTAAAAGAATTTTTAATTAATCCATAATTTCTATCAATAGTATATGCTATGACGATGCTGCCAAATTTATGTAGTGGCACTCGGTCACGGGGGTCACACTTAAGAGAAAAGTTGTGAGCATATACTTAGCATACAATACACCTTTGATTTGAGGCTTTTTACACATTAGCACTAGATCACAGGGGATGTTGTGGAGTGGCCTTGAATTAAGTTTGAATGGTAGGTTTGACTTAACACCTAGTAGTGTAGATGTCGCAAGAGTTATGGGCCTACATGAAAAGTCATGCAAAATATATCAAGAGCTGCATATGATGCAATTCTCAAATGTTATCCTTAGATTGTTCATGGATGGCACTCAATCACAAGGGTACACTTGCATGTCTACAGAGTCTTGATCTCACAAAGAAATACAATTTCCCAAATTCTTCTAGGAGGTGAGGGATTTGATAAAATAGAAGAGAAAAATATGCTTAGAAGACCATAAACATGTTTTCAAAATATCAATATTCAATCACATGCTTATATTCTCTTTTATGCCTTTGATGATTTGTGAAATCACAAGAATTGCTAAAATCCACTTAATGTTATTTTAGAAACCAATAAACTAATAGGCCAAACTTCTACGTTTGACTAAACCTCAAAAGCATTCATAATTTTGAGAAACAGACAAATGCCCTATATCTTAGTACTTCTCATCCCATCAGATTAATGTAGATCGAGAGACATGTGAAAAGTTCATGGATTGGGTTAAGGATCATTCTATCCTATTATCTCATCTACAAACTTCAAAAATCTCAAAGATATATGAATAGTACCTTAGTTAAGTTTACAAGAGTTGTAAAGCAAACAAGGTATGAGACGTTCATATTGTCAAAGGAGATTTTTCAAGCTAGAATGTGTGTGAAGTCATGGGTCATCGATGACATTCTAAAGATGATTAGGCTTAAAGAAGGTTTTCAACATAGACGTTGTAATGGATAATGATCTCTATGAGGATTTAGTCCTCACATCCTCACCGAGTTTTATTGATCAAAGTTTTGATCTAAATGGAGACTACCACAACAAGGGTAAACCTTTGACACTTGTTTCCTCCTCCAAGTCTATTGGCCCTATAAGTGTTAGAAATGGAGGTTAAAGGAAAAAAATTTCTTTCCCTATAGGAAAGAAACTATTAAAGGCATCTGGAGGAATCAAGAAGATTATAGAGGATAAATTCAATGTTACTTGTTTCTAGTTTGGCAAGATATGCAATTGGAAATGATATTGCAAGAAATACCATGGCAAACATGAAAAAAAATATGTATTTTATTAAAGTGAATTTAAGGATATATTCTTCCTCATAGATATATGATAACGCATGCGGTTCTTATCTTTGTAATTCATTACAAAGAATAAAAAGAAGAATAAAACTTAGTGATCAGATATGATTTATCCCCTTAGCTAAGGAACAAGAGTTGCGGCCAAAGTTGAAGCCATAAAATAAGTTAGACTTAGGGAACTCCATACTTGTATTGAGCCACTGTTATCATGTACCATATATTATTGAGAACAATATTTCAATTCCCATTATGGATAGCAAAGGATTTGATCCTTCTATATTAAATAGGATATTGAAGGCATTGAAGAAATTGGTTCTTTAGTTGCTCATGGTACACTTAACAAAAGATTGTATATTTTTGGATTCTCAACTATCACTAATGCACATTCAATCAAGTAAGTGAAAATTACATATCCAAGAAGATGCCATTCTATGGCATGCAAGATTTGGGCATATCTCTAAAAATAGGATGAACATAATAAAAGCTCTTAAAGCACTAAATGTTAGTGGCATTAAGGAACTTTCAACTTGTAAGTCTTGTTAGAAGAAAAATTAGCCAAGGCTCTTTTTGTAGGATAATCGAAGCAAAGAACAAGTCCTTTGAATTTTATCTAAATGGATGTATGTGGTCTGCTAATAGTTAATGCATAAGGAGGCCCTTCTTAATTCATCACCTTTATCAATGATCACACTCAGTTTAGACAAGTATGTTTTATGAAGTACAAGTTTTAAGCCTTTGAAAGGTTTGAAGAGTATAGGTATAAAGTAGAAAAATAAAAGTGACTTAGTATTAAAACTCTTTGATCAAATCAAGAAGAATAATATTAAAGTACCAAGTTCTTGGATTATCTAAAATAGAATGGTTCTTTCTCAATGGGCCTCACTCAGCACACACCAACTTAATGGAGTAGTTGAGAGGAGAAATCGTACCTTGTTGGACGTGATATGTTCCATGATAAGCTTCTCCAATTCTAATGTGCCTATATCCTTTTGGGGATATACCTTAGAAATGGTTGCAAGGCTAGTAAATGTAGTAGTACCCTCAAAGGCTGTGCCAAAGACTCCACATGAAATATGGTATGGCAAAGCACCCTCTTACCATTGTTAAACGATTTAGGGGTCCCCTATATATGTGAAAAGGTTAGTGAGAGGCAAGTTAGATAGTCGATCCATCTTGTGTAAGTTTGTGAGAGACCCAAGAGAGTCCATAGGTTATCATTTTTATAATCCCTCAGAGCAAAAGGTATTTATCTCAAGGAATGCCACCTTTTTGGAAAGAGAATTTCTATTAGATAGAAATGGTGTTGTAGTTGAACTTGATGATATTCAAGATGATCAATAAATTCCACAGGTGGTAGAAATAAATTAGTATCAAAGAGCACTACACAAAACCTTCGAGAAGGTCAGATTAAATCAAGAAGCAACCCAAAAAGTTTAGATTTCTTCATGAGATAGGCTAATTAGATATAGATTTGTATACCTACGAGAAACCTATGTTGGATATAGACTCTAGGCATTAGCTTGATGCCATGAGATCTAAAATAGACTCTATGTACTCCAATAAAGTATGAACTTTGGTAGATCCAATGAAGGAAATTGTTCCCATTAGTTGCAAATAGATCTACAAGCAGAAGCTAAGAGTCGATGGATAGGTAATTGCCTTTAAGGCATGATTAACGGCAAAAAGTGATACTCAAAGACCCCGTATTGATTTTGAGAAAACCTTTTTTCACCGATTGCAATGCCTAAATCTATTCAGATTTTACTTACCATAGTTGTATATTATGAAAATGAGATAAGATAAATAGATGTGAAAATCACTTTCATCAATGGAAACATTGAAGAAACAAATTTATATGGAGCAGCCATATGATTTGACATCCAATGGGAGTGAGCAAAAAGTTTTAAAACTTTAGAGATCTATTTATGGACTCAAACAAGAGTATACTAAAGTGTGAATGTCTACTCAATTCTCTATGATGGATTTGGGAGAAGCATCATACCTATTGGGAATATGTATCTATAGAGATAGATCGAATAGA
This sequence comes from Jacaranda copaia, assembly GCA_014898725.1. Lineage (NCBI taxonomy): Eukaryota > Viridiplantae > Streptophyta > Magnoliopsida > Lamiales > Bignoniaceae > Jacaranda > Jacaranda copaia. The sequence goes on along the minus strand of JACGDI010002672.1, from coordinate 1,254,033 downwards.
ATATTGGGGCTATCTTAAACTTAGTACATTGTCAAAATACTAACGTAGTTTAGTATGCAGGAATCTAAAAAGAATTTCTTCGCTTGGGAGATGGTATTTGTCTATCTAAAGTCTATGGCCCTGAGACTGAGATAGAGAAACAAAAGATATCTTAGATACCTTATGCGTCTGCCATAAGAAGAATAATGTATGTAATTTGATGTACAAAATCAGGTGTGGCACATGCTCTAATTGTTATGAGAAAGTTCTAATCCAATCCTGGTGAGAGTCACCGGATGGCCGTAAAAATGATCCTTAAGTACTTAAAAAGAATTAAGAAATTATTTTTAGTATACGGCAATAGAGAATTAAAACTTAATAGATTTTAGGATTCAAGTTTTCAATCCAAAGTAGATGACCTAAAATCTATATATGGATTGATACTTTGCCTGAATGGAAGCGTGGTGAGTTGGAAAAGTTCTAAACTAGATACTATAGCCGATTCCACCACTAAGGTGAAACAATTTATGGTTCTAAAAACCACAAAGAAAAGTGTTTGGATAGAAACCTCGTCCAAGAGTTGGATATGATGCCTAGCATGCATAAGCCTATTGTTATCTTTGGAAAAGAGCTCATGACTCAATCTAAGATCTCATCAGTGACCCAAACATAGTAAATGCGATAACATTTGATATGAGATATTAATTGATAGAGGTAACAAGTGGATAAAGTTGCGTTAAAGAAAAATATAGCAGAACTACTATCTTAACCCCTATCACAAAAGGTCTTTGAAGAACATCTTACGAAGATAGGTCTTAATACTATAGGGAATTAGCTTTAGGGTAAGTAGGAGATTGTTGGAATAGTGCCTCATAACCCAATAAGAATGGCATGTAAACTATTTCACTTGTGATACAATCTTGATTGAATGATATTTTTTCTAAATAGCCATTTTCATCTTATGCTTATATGACTTCACTAACATATGATTGAAGCCCTTATACCACACAAGATTACGGGACTTTGTCACGCACTAGGTGATGATCATGGAATAAGCCCTAGATAGTCATGATCTTAAATATGTCAAGTCATAGAATCATATGAGACAGGGCATCTAAGATTCAAATAAACTTACACTAATGATATATAATCTAAGAGTTGGATGTTGCTCCATTCCATGAGCAAACTATATATGATATGGGTGTATGTTAGTGGGTTCTTGCTAGAGAATAAAGCACTTGAGACCTACCTAAAGAATCCATTAGATAACCATAGTGGCAGGTTGGTAGTGGCTAGTTCTCCAACTTATGCTAGTGCATATAATTAATCCTTTGACTTGAGGATTTATTGTAATATTATATTTAGGTCCTCATGCTTTGACTCCACTTTAGCCACCTAACAAACATTCCAATGGTGATTGCGCATGAGCTACTTAGACATGAAGGTTTATGAAATCCGAGATGGGATCCAACTCCTTGTCTTTGTTAAGGGTAATTACATCTCCTATGCATTATATGATGATCGATTCTAAAGAGTCCTAGGCCAAGATAGTGTGACAATTGGAAAAATGTTTTTCCACATATGAGGTCACAAACCAAAATTTAACATTAAGATTAGATGCATAATATCGAGGTTATTAAGAAGTTGACAAACATCTTACCCTAGGCCTCTTTCATGTAGATAGAAGATTGAAGGACCATATATGCATGGTACATGTAGAGTAAGAATAGTTCATCAAAAACATCATTCAACCAATTGTTGGGCTCCATAGGCTCGAGTTTGGACATCAAAAATGGAGATTGGGTATTCTTCATTTAATAGAGATTAATTAAATTGAGTCGATTAATTTAAAGAAGTTTAAACTAATACAAATATATGATATTCTAAAGTCACAAAGGTTGTAAGCCTATGTCCAATGAGCAGTAGAACCTAATAGGTCACATACAAAATTTAATCAGTAATCCTTAATATTGAGAAAATTTTTCTAAGTGTTAATAAAATTCTAAGGTGGTAAAAAATTGAGGGAATCGATTGATGAAATGTTTTGTGATATTTGATCAATTTAATTATTAAATTAATTAAATTAATTTAAGGAGCTAAATTAAGACCAATTAAATTAAGTGTTAATTTAATTTAGTGCCACATGACTGTCAATTGATCAGGTTAACTTAAAGAGTTAAATTAACAAGATCTAGCTTAAAGTGTTAAGCTAGTTGACTTAAAGGTTAAGTCAAAGTTTAATTAAATTAAAATATTTAATTTAATTAAAATGAAAAATCAATTTTGGATGTAGAATTCAAATGAAATGTTCATTTGGTGCTGAATTAAAATTTAATTAGGTAGATATTTCATGAGATGAAATGTCGATTCCAAAATTTAAATTCAAATTCAACATAAATTAACATACAACTTGCAAGATGCTTGCAAGTTGGCATGCTTAAGTGGCGCCCCCACCTTGAGAAAGGTATGATGTCACCTTGGTATCATATCATCCTTCCTCTATATATAGATATAGAGGGGGGTGTAGCCATAGCATACTATGTCATACATTTTGTGTAACTAAAAGTTAGATCCAAAATTTTTCTCCAAAAATGATTCTCTCATATGTTGAGACTTCACTCTCTTCTTCACCTCCCTTACCATTTTGGGTCTCCTATTAGATCTTTTTCTCCTTGACTTTTCCAGGTAAATTGAGTAGGAAAAGATTGTCCATTGGTGTGTGGATTTTGGCATTAGAAGTAAGATGAATTTCGGATTGTTTGCTTTGGTGATCCTCTATTCGAGCAATGTGTTTTTAGATTTTTTTTGAGGTCTTTTTGAAGGAGTTTGATGTTGAAATTTTATTAGACATTCTACATTGAGTTGGCAAAATTTTGGTCTAGATTTGGCTTCAATTTGAGGTAATTTTTTTGATCAAAAGTTGATCAAACCTAGCTATGCTAGAAGAAATTTGCTTTTAGGAAAGAAAGCACTACTTCAAGTTTTGGTTGAATTTTTCTTAAAAGGTAACAATCTAACCTTAATCCATTATATAGGCATGATTTAGATCCTTGGAATGGTGTACTCTAAGTTTGATTTTAGTTTTTAAGTGCTTTAAATTGGATCCTTAGTATTAACCTCTTTCGAACTCATGTTTAATTAATGAGTGAACCTAAAGGGTTGCATACAAAAGTGTAGAACACTCCAATTAAATTGAAGAAATTACTAAGGTGTTCGATAATTAGAGTGGTCAAGTTTAGAAGAGAGAGAACAAGTTGACTAATTAAGAATTGATCATAATAGCTTGGTTAATATAAGCATTAAATTAATAAAATTAATTTGAAGAGTTAAATGCCATGTGGCAATTTAATTAGTCAAGTCAACTTAAGGAGTTAAGTTGATTCAATTAGCTTAAAGAGTTAATTTAATCTAATTCAATCAAGGAGTTAATTTAATTAGCAAGAGAATCTAATTTTGGAGGAAAAATTAAAATGAAAGAATCCATTTTTAGTAATAAGTTGGCTATTGAAATAGTACCCCACAAGCTAATTAGATTGGCATTGTAAACAGTTTCACTTGTGATACAATCTTAATTGAATGATATTCTATAAATGGCCATCTTCATCTTATGCTTATGTTCACTTCACTAGTATTTGGTTGACGCATTTATATCACATATAGACTACGCTATTTGGTCACACACTTGGTGGTGATCATGGAAGAGGTCTTATATGATTGTGATCTTAAACCTTTCAAGTTATTAGATCATATGAGATAAGGTATCTAAGATCCTAATAGACTTGCATTAATGATGCAAAAATTCAAGGAGTTAGATATTGCCCCGTTCCATGAGTAGTGCCACATGAGATATGGGTGCATGTTAGTAGGTGTTCATTTGGGAACAAGGTAAGGAATACCCAGTCAGAGAGTCTACTAGATAGCTAAGGTGGTAAGTTGGTAGTGGCAAGTTCTCCAGCCTGTGCAAGTGCATATAACTAGTCCTTTGACCAGAGGATCCATGGTAACCTTGTGTTTAAGTCCTCATGCTTTGACCATAGTTTCCTAACAGGTTGTTCAAGTGGTGATTGAGCATGAGCTATTTAGATATAAAGGTTTGTGAGATCCAAAATGGGATTTGACTCATCGTTGTGAAGGGCAAGTACATCTCCTATATATTCTACAATGATCAATTCCAAGAAGTCTTTACATAAGGTAGTATGATAATTTGGTCAAGGGATTTTTCAAAGATGAGGTCATAAGGTGGAATCAAACATTTAAATGAAGACATAGAATTGAGGCTATTAGGGAGTTGATAAGTATCTTGCCTTAGGCTTATTTCTAGAGATAGGAGATGAAAGGATTATATTTGCATGTAACGCATAAAGCTAGAATGGTTCTCCAAAAGCATTCATTTTGGCCAATTAGTTAGGTTCCATAAGTTTGAGGTTGGACATCGACCATGAAAATTGGGTACTCTTCAATTAATGGAGATTAATTGAATTTAGTTGAAACATTTAAAGGAGTTTAAACTAAGATGAATATAAGATATTCAAAAGTCACAAAGAGTTGTGAGGTAATGTCTAATGAATGGTAAAACTTAATGGGCCACAGATAAAATTCAATTGCATATCCTTGGTGATGAAGGGGAATTTTCTAAGGAATTAGAGAAATTTCTATATGGCAAATTGGAGGTTGACTAATTAACACAAAGGTTGTGGTCGATTGTGGCTTGGTCAATTTAAGGAGATAAATTAATTCAATTAATTTAAGGAGTTAAATTAAATCATTTAATTAAGGAGTTAATTATTTAGTGCCATTACAATATCAATTGGTCAAGTTAGTTTAAAGAGTTAAATCAATAAATGTTGGCTTATGGAGTTAAGCTAATTGGCCTAAACAATTTATCTAATTAACTTAAAGAGTTAAGTCAACTTAATTAATTAAATTAAAGGAATTTAATTTAATTAAAATAGGAGAATAAATTTTGGAGGGAAAATTCAAACCCACAATGCCAACTTGCAAGACCAAGTGGGTAGGTCACCTTGAGGAAGGTATGATGCCACCTTGGCATCACACCATCCTCACTCTATATATACATATAGAGAGGGGTGGCCAACTGCATCAATAAGGCATTAGGTGCTCTCTCATTCATGTGAATTAGATTTTCTCAATTTCCCTTCATTTCCTAAGTGTTACCTCATATCTTAAAGCTTCACTTTTCTTTCTTCTCCTACTTCTAATTCAACCTTTATCTTTGTACATTCTCCTTTTTATCTCCAACAAATATTGAGGAGAATTAGATATAGCATTGGTGTGTGTATCATTTTGTTAGAGGTAAGACGCAAGGATTGCTTTGCCTTTAGAGATACAATTTTTGGCAACCACTTGGAGGTAATTTTGGGGGACCTTTCCAAATTTTAATTGGACTAAATTTTGGATTCTAGATCCAGAATGGTGTTATGGATTCAATACAATTTTCAGCTCCAGAAAAACTCATTTGGTTAGTGAATTTCAGCTGTTACTCTGCTACACTACTGGAAAGTAGTCTTTGAGGGGTCTAAAGGTTCTTTCTAGCTTCTTTGTTTTCTTGTTGAAAAACAAAGTAATCCTTATCCTTAATTTAAATCATTAGCATGTTTATATCTTTGTTTGGATGTGTAGCCTAGTTAGTTTTCATTTTTAAGGTGTTAATTATTGGATCCTAGTGCTACATGTGCCTTTATTGGCATTTTTATTTTAGAAACTAAAATCCAACTAAGCGTGCAAGTGGGCATGCTAGTCGGCAATGTGAGAACAGTGTGATGAAAGCTTCTAAGAGCTTCCTAATCATACTATAAGTACACCATCACCTTCACTTACATGGCTAGCTATGCTCTTCATTCTTCTCTCTCAAAGAGGTTAGCTCATGTGTCGAGAAATACATCTTTCTTAGATTTCTACCAACCACTTTCTCTCGCCTCGAACTCCCTCACACCTTTCTCCCTTTTTCCTTCTCCATATTCTAGCATATTGAGTGATGATTAAGAGTACATCTAGGTGTGTGGATCATATATTAGAATAGTTCTTGCAAGACAATTAGATTGGTATGTATAAATACTCCATGTAACAGTCTTGATTAAATAATATTCAATAAAATGGCCATCTTCGTTTTATGCGTTTATGATTTCTTTACATGGATTTGGTTGAGGCTCTTAAATCATAGTAGACCACAGGACTTGGTCACGCATATGATGGTGATCATGCAATAAGTCTCTGGGGTTATTATTTTAAATATTCCAAGTTATAAAATCTTATGAGACAAGACATATAAGAATTTGATAGACTTACAATACATATTCCAAGGAGTTGGGCATTGTCCTATTTCATGGGCAGTCTATATTGTATGTGGATACATGTTAATGGGTGCTTGTTAGAGAACAAGTTCACTAAATCTCCACTTAGAGAATTTATGAGGTAGCCAAAGTGGCACGTCAATAGTAGCAAATCCATGTGAATTAGATTTTCTCAATTTCCCTTCGTTTCCCAAGTGTTGCCTCATGTGTTGAAGCTTCACTTTTCTTTCTTCTCCTACCTCTAATTCAACATTTGTCTTTGCACATTCTCCTTTTTATCTCCAGCAAATATTGAGGAGAATTGGATGTAGCATTGGTGTGTGTATCATTTCGTTAGTGGTAAGACGTTAGGATTGCTTTACCTTTAGAAATCCAATTTTTGGCAACCACTTGGAGGCAGTTCTTAGGGACCTTTCCAAATTTTAATTGCAATAAATTTTGGATTGTAGATCCAGCAAGGTGTTATGGAGCTCCAATACAATTTTCAGCTCTAGAAAAACTCATTTGGTTGGGGAATTTCAGCTGCTACTCTACTACACTACTGGAAGGCAGTCTTTAAGGGGTCTAGAGCTTCTTTCTAGCTTTTTTGTTTTCTTGTTGAAAAATAAAATAATCCTTATCCTTAATTTGAATTATTAGCATGTTTAGATCTTTGTTTGGATGTGTAGTCTAGTTAGTTTTCATTTTTAAAGTGTTAATTATTGGATCCTAGTGCTACATGTGCCTTTATTGGCATTTTTATTTTAGAAACTAAAATCCAACTAAGCGTGCAAGTGGGCATGCTAGTTAGCAATGTGAGAAGAGTGTGAGGAAAGCTTCTAAGAGATTTCTAATCATACTATAAATACACCATCACCTTCGCTTACATGGCTGGCCATGCTCTTCATTCTTCTCTCTCAAAGAGGTTAGTTCATGTGTCGAGAAATACATCTTTCTTAGATTTCCATCAACTACCTTCTCTCACCTCTAACTCCCTCACACCTTTCTCCCCTTTTCCTCCTTCTTTCTCCTCCATGTTCTAGCATATTCAGTGATGATTAAGAGTACATCTAGGTGTGTGGATCATATATTGGAATAGTGCTCGCAAGATAATTAGATTAGTATGTCTAACTACTCCATGTAATAGTCTTGATTGAATAATATTCAATAAAATGGTCATCTTCATTTTATGCATTTATAATTTCTTTACATACGTTTGGTTGAAGCCGTAGACTACAGGACTTGGTCACATAGATGATTGTGATCATGTAACAAGTTTTTATGGTCGTCATTTTAAATATTCCAAGTTATAGAATCTTATGAGATAAGGCATCTAAGATTTTGATAAACTTACAATACATATTCCAAAGAGTTGGGCATTGTCCTATTTCATGGGCAGTCTATATTGTACATGTATATATGTTAGTGGGTGCTTGTTGGAGAACAAGTTCACTAAAGGCCCACTTAGAGAACCTATGAGGTAGCTATAGTGGCACATCGATTGTGGCAAGTTTTCTAGCTTACAATATGGTGCATATAATTAGTCCTTTAATTTAAGGTTCCATAACATATTTATATTTAGGTCCTTGTACTTTAATTTTACTTCGACCACATAGCACATTGCCTGGGGTTTAGGTTGAGCACAAACTACCTAAGTATAGAGGTTGATGAGTCCAAAGATGGGATCTAATTCTCCCGTCAGTTAAGAACATGTTGATCTCCTATATATGATCGATTCCAAGAAATCTCTACGCAAGGTGTTACGATAATTTGAGAAGGACTTTTTCAAAGTTGAGGTCACAATAGGGAGTCAAATATTAACAATAGATGTATAGTTGTCAGAGCTACTGGGAGCCGACAAATAACTTATCCTAAGCCTCTTTTAGGAGATAAAGAATGAAAAGACCATATTTACAAGGTAATCGTAAGCAATAATAGCTCACATCAAAATGATTCATTCATTTAATTCATTGGGCTTCGTGGTCTTATTGCTAGACATCGACCATGGAGATTGTTGCCAGACGCCGACCATGGAGATTAGGTACTCTTTTTTTAGTGGAGATTAATTGATAGAGTTATTAATTTAAATGAGTTTAAACTAATTCAAATATTTTTAATATTCAAAATATCACAAAGAGTTGCAAGTTTGTGTCTAATGAATTGACGAACATAATAGGTCACACACAAAAGCTGCAAAATACTCTTATTTGATAGGAGGATTTTTCTAAGTTAGAAAATACAATTAGGCGGTTTTTGCGTAAGGGAGAGAGAGCAAGTTAGCTGATTATCAATTGGTCACTTTTGCTTGATTAATTTATGTACTAAATTAATCAAAATAATTTAAATTATTAAATCAGGCCAATTAAATTAAGGAGTTACTTTAATTGGTGCCATATGGCAATTTAATTAGTCAAAATCAATTTAAAGAGTTAAGTTGATTTATTAACTTAAGGAGTTAAGTTAAACTAATTAAATTAAAGAGTCAATTTAATTAGCTAGAGAATCTAAATTTTAGAGGGAAAATAAAATGGATGAGTCCATTTCAATTTATTGAGTTGGCATTTTTAATTTACGAAATTAAAATCTAATTTCAATTAGAATTAAATCTAGTTCAATGGCACTTGTGTGCATGGTATGACAGAAGTTTCCAAAAGCTTCCTATCACACCATAAATATGCCCTAGTGGCCAGCTGTGCTTGGTTGAATTCACGCTTCCATTGTCCTTCATAAAGTTAGCAAATCTCATGTGCTAAGTAACTACACCCTAATATTCACTTTCTCTCTCTCTCTCTCTCTCTCTCTCTCTCTCTCTCTCTCTCTATTCTATTCTTGCTTAGATTGCGAGGAATTGAGTGAATTCTAGATATGTGGATCGCTATTGGAGGCTTCACACCTAGGGAGCTAAGGATTGGAGTTTGATCTATTGTTTGGTGGCTAATTTTTGGAGGAGCTTCGAACTGATTTTTGGGGCTGTTTTTCCTCCAATGTTTTGGTTATTTTGAGGTTGTTTCGGAGGTCTTTTCATGAGCAAACGTTGCTGCCACAAGGCACTTTTGGTGTGGTGAAAGGATCCAAGAAGAGGAGAGTGTTGATCTTGCTCTGGAAGAGTCCAAGAGGAGGATCTGTTTTGTTACCTTGATTTTTCTTCAAAGGTAATCCTCTTGCTCCCAAATCCTAGTTTATGACCTGATGATTGATTCGTGGTTAGGAGATGTAAGTTAATTTTGCCTTATTTTTTGTTTTTAATTATAGAACCTTTCACCTCTCCTCTCTTCATCATCTTTAGAAGCACAACAAGTGGAATGCTCCAGTGTTAGTGAACTCATTCCTTAAATCCAAGAAAGGTTTTGAAGGATCTTCTTGACTGGCAGCTTTGGTGACTTGCTCATGGTTTTGCTGACATTTTAGTATCATTTTGGAGGTGATAAAGTGAGCAAAAGTTGCTGACCTTGTAGATTGCTGGTGTGGAGACGAAGAATCAATAAAAAAAAGAGGTTGATCTTGCATAGAGGGTGTTCCAATGGAAGATCTTCCTGTTGACTTCAAAGTTTTCTTTTATGATAATTTCTCTTATTTTTTAATCATTAATTATGGCATGAAATATGATCCTAGGTTATAGGAATTGCAAGTTAATTTTTGCTTTAATTTTACAATTATTTTGGATCCTTGAAATACTTCTTCCATCAAGAGATAAATTTTGTCTGTAACATTACCAGAATCTTGCCTGTTGACTTCACATCACCTGCAATAACACCCGAAATTCCCCTAAGTCCCTTAATGATTGCAATGCACAATCTTTCTAAAACTCAACACATCTAAGGCATAAAATTCATCTAAGTCTTTAGATGCATATTACATTTAACTTCACTAAGTTTCCTAGTGAACTTCATTGCATGATTAATTTAATTTTGCATACTTTAAAGTAATTAAATTAAAGGTAATCATTCAATAAACTTTATCTTTTAACATTCTAGAGTAAAGAAAATTTAAAATTGGACTTGTAATATATTGTTATCATTAATCAAATTTTTGTTTTTTGTCAAAAAAGGGGCTTAATGATGTGAATAATTTTGATTATAAGGGTAATTTGATACAGTAATCAAAGTTGGATAAATTAATTAAGTAAAAGGGTTGGAAAGTCTAAAGACAATTTAAAGTCCATGAATAAGAACAGAAAAACTCTAATGGGCATGTGTCCATCAAGACAAAAATATAAATTCTAAGTCAAAAAAAAAAAAAAAAAGAACCTAACCACAAGAAATCATTCACAAAAGAATCATGAACCTTCAAAAACTCTTGAGAAATAGAGATCTCTTTGCGCATGCTTTAGAAAAAAAAAAATCAATAGTCTAATGTCTATCAGAAAGGACTTTTCTTCAATTTCTGCAGTATTACTTTTAATGTTAATTTTTTGTTGGAAAGGTTCATTGTACACGCCAGATAAATAACGTAAGACATGAATCAGATGAAAATTCACTACTTCCAACCGTCACCACCATGATATGTGCTGTTTCTGGATCTCTAGATCTTCTTTATACACATTTACGACATCCAATTTTTAAAAATTTTATCAAATGGTTCCAAGTTTTTCAAAAATAAAAAATTAAATTAATAGTTGGGTCAACTTAGAAAGTATGTTCAAGCTTCATTTCCAAGACAAGTTAGTATCAGTCATTCTAATAAACAAGTATTCTAAAATTGTCTAGCTTTAGATCTTTGTGCATTAAAATTCAAAATTAACTTGGTAAGAAATTTAAGGTGCATTACAGTGCAAAAATATTTTTTCTTTTGCTTTCTCATTTTCTCAATGGTATTCTACACCATTCCATTTTTTTCACGCACTCAAATAGAGTACAGCATGTGAAGAAAAAAAATCAAAACTTAAAATTGCCCGTATATTATTATTACATGTAAATGTGCTCGCTAGCCATCGGGTGGTGACGTGGTGTTGTTCTAATTCCTTGTTATTTAATAAATTATATGTCTTCCACCTTTCACGATAACCAAATTCTTCATTCCATTTATTTCCTAATAACCCATTACATCATACCACCCAATATTCTTGGTTGTACTCATTTTGCTCCATGTTTGGATAAGCTAAAAGCTCGTGCCATTATGTGGGTGTTTCTTGGATATTCTAGGAGAAAGGATTGATGCTATTCTCCATTTCTTAATTGTTATCTGCAGATGATAAGTTGTTTTGAAGAGACCCCATACTTTTCTCCATTTTCCTTCGAGTCTAAGTTTGTTTTTAAATTTTCTTCCATTTCCTACTTTGGCCAATTTTGTCTCCTTTGTAGGTTCCTTTAAGTATATGATCAGCTTCTGCGTAAGTTCCTAATGAATAATCATTAGAATAATCTCAACCACGTCACTGCATGTCATTGGCAACCACAAATATGTGAACCTAAATTGGAGCCGACTTAGCCTTGTGAAACATGAACTACTTCAGTGTCTTCTCCAATAAGGACTTGTTAACATCGATGACTTGTCGATTGCTCTCTAAAAAGGGTACTAGCTCTACTAAGAATTCTCATCTGATCTATAATTTCCTAAGTTACCATTGTGTATCTCCATTATATTTGCATTTATCTCTTTTTTATTTATTGTTACCTTCCTAATAATACTAGAGGCACTAACTCATCCAAGATGGAGACCAATTATAATTTGTGAGATGCTTGCTCTTAAATATAGTGGTACTTGGGAGTTGTTCAATTTCATCCTAAAAAGTCAACTGCTGATTGTATGCTATTAAAAATAGGACTATATGGAAAAATTGATTGTCTTAAAGCTCATTTAGTTGCTAAATGATACAATCATATTTATGCCTTGATTACAGAGATACTTTATCTCATATGACGAAAATTACTTTAGTTCATCTTCTTTCAATTGCTGCCATTGGTCATTGGCTATTATACCTATTAGATATGATGCATTTCTTCATGGTGATCTTGAAGAAGAAATTTAGATAGAGCTACCACTTGTTTTGTTTTTGTTGATTAGGGGGAGTTTAGATTGGTTTATAAATTACGATGCTCTCTTTATAGCTTTCAACAATTTCCATGAGTTGGTTTGAAAAGTTTCTAGCTGTATTATTCAATATTTTAGCTTTAGATGGTCATTACCACACCTCATCTCATCAACGTGTATCTTGTGGTATAAGTTGTTGAGATGGTCATTACCCATTTTGACCAATTAAAGAAATGTTTATTCAGTCACTATTAAACCAAGGATGTAATGAAGTCTGAATACTTTCTTGATATTAAGTTAGCCCAATCAAGAAATAAAATTGTTATTTCTCAAAAGAAATATGCAAGGGAGATGCTTAAAGAAACTAGTATGTTGGATTGCAAACCTTTTAATGTAGTTGTTAAATGGGAAAGGTGATAAAAGACGAGAAGGCTCTAGTACTTTAGGTAAGAGGTGAGGCAAGAGATGCCTACCTTTTTGAATCAAGGTGCTAAAATGAGAACTTATAACATACAGTATATATAATTAGTTTTAGTCTAGTTTGAGATCCTAGAAGAACGGGCATAACATGACAAAGTTAAATTCAAGTTACTCAACTAAGTCTTAAATGCAATAATTTAAGGTCACAAGCAAAGAGCTATAAAAGTAAAGCTACAAAGTATCAAATATTCATAATAATCAAACCACACATATCAAGCCACCAAAAGTAATCCTAAGTTCTAATTCTCTAAATCATACTTAAGGTTGCTTCTATTATCATCACTCCCATCAACATTATCCTTTTCATCACTACCACTTTTGTTACTCTACTTAGGGCTTTTCTCATTTAATATTTTGATACTCTATTTAGGTCTTTCTCATTTTCCATGTTGTTTTCTTTTATTTAAAAATAAACTAGGCTTTTGCATTTTTCTCTATTGAAGGTGCCACATGCATTTCCTACACCTCATACCTTTCAAAGAAGTAAGAAAGGCATGCATTTCTTTCTCCTTACTGAGGTACAGCAAGGGAAAGGGCGATTCTCCCTTTCCCCTGTCGCCTCTCACTTTAGATGATAAAGGTGAGTGCTTGTGAACAACTATGCATATTGTTGGTCTTATGGACCTAAAGAGCAAATCATTGCCAAATAATGGAGCTATATTAAAATCTTGGAAGATACCGAAGACCAGTTGGAATATTAAATTATCTCACTATTACTAGACTATACATTTCTTCGATGTGGGTGTAGTAAGTCAATTTCTATGGTCTTTACATTGGGATATTGTTTCGTGGATTCTAAATTGAATACAAAGCACCAAGTCGAGAGTTGTTGTATGAAGACTGAGGAAATACTTAGATTATAGAGTATTCTAATACATATTAGGCTAGTTATATTGACCGACGATCTAGTCAGATATTATATCTTTGTTGGAGGTAACTCACATCATGGAAGTAAGAAGCATAATGTTATTGTTAGACAGAAACTGAATACCGAGCCATGACTGCAACTACTAGTGAACTCACATAGATAAAATAGTTACTCCAAGAGCTGGAGTTTGGAGTTATACTATGATAATCAAGCAACTTTGAAATAACTCTAATCTAGGTTTTCATGAAAGAGCTACATATATAAAAATAGACTGTCAATTTATTTAGGAGAAAGTTTTTTCCAAAGAAATTGTTACAGAATCTATTAATTCCATTGAACAAGTAAAATATATCTTTATAAAGCCTCTTACAGAATTTCGAAGTGATATTGTAAGAAGCTTGGAGGATTTAATCTTTATGCTTTAGCTTGGAAAAGGGCAATGGAAATGACATAAGTGACTAATATGGCATTCGAAATGATAGTTGTTACTAATGCAAAATTTAGAATGATATAAATATGTTATGGGAAACATAAGTAGTAATTAATATGGCATCAAATAATAAATAGTATGAAATAGTTTAGAAATTATTGTTCATGTGAATATCAAGTTGTTGGTGTCCACAACCACTCAGGCATTTTATAGAAACCATTCACTACTCTATTCTATTTTCTCAAGTATTCTTTTCTTTTTTTATTTTTCTTTCGTTTCTCCCCCCTCTTTCTTTTGGTCTTTTCTTTTTTTTTCCCTTCTTTAGCAGTGCTGGATCACTTTAACACTAATTTATTCTGTATGCCAGCAAACGGCCAATGATTGCCACCTTCTATTAAAAGTTGGCCAATAACGTTGAAGATTTGTTGTTTCTCAATATTTAAAAAAGTAAGAAGATTTGTAGCATGAAAATAGATTTGCAAATTTGAGATGCAAGGAGAAATCATTAGAAAGCTCACCAGTAATGAATGCTAAATCTCCAATAATGAAATAGCCGACAACATAGGCAACAACAGAGGTTGTAGGTAGGTTAAGGGCTTTGGGGCTCCATGTTGTTCAGAATTAGGACTTTTGAAATTCTAATTTATGCATTAATTTGAAGCCAAAAGATAAAATTAAAATTAGTTATTGAATTTCATTTTGTAATTTCACTCCCGAACATCTATATATAAAAACTAAGGACAAAAGTGTTGAATGTTTGAGAGTCGCTGCCTTTCGTAAATGCTGTTTGGGTTCTTTTAACATAGTAAACTCAAAGGTATAGTTTCGATAATTTTATGAGAGACAGAGGTATAGATCCAACAGAATAAGTGATAGTAGAATAATTGAATAACTTAGATATTTGTAGTTATATATAATTAAGAACATGAAAATCAATTTCTAGGTTATAATATAAACCCTATAACACAAGGCGTAAAGGCCATTAATAAAGATGATGAAAATGTTGAATGAATAGACGTACGGCCTTAATGACCAACAAGGTACAAGGAGTTAACAATCAGCAACCAAAATTATCTTATGCATTTTAGGAATTTTAATATATGTCTTGGCTAATTTTCCTATACAATTTACTCAAAAGATACTGAAGCTATATGGGTAAGAAGCATATGGATGTAAGGATATTACAAGAAATGTCCAATAAATATCCAAGGTTGAACAGTGATTCTTGGTAGACATCTAAAGAATAATTTGGTATGCCCCGAGTATAGAGGTGGCATCATTTACCTAGGCTCCTTTGGCATTTCCTAGCCATTTTTTTAAGAATGGGAGTTTAGTTCTATTTATAACTTCAACTTGTCTATTGGATTACAGGTTGGCTGTGAACGCAAAGAATTATTTGATGGAGAGCTCCAAGCACCATTTTTAGAGGTTAGCTCCCTTGAATTAGATCACATTATATAAAATGAAAACTCAAGAGATTCTAAGTATTCATATGATGTTTCTCTAAATGAACCTTTTTACTTCTCTCTCTGATATGCATGCTAATTGTTCAACTTCTACCACATGGGAAAGTAACCTATTGCAACTATAAGGAACTTTCTTTGGCCAGTGGCTTAAGGGAAAGGTCCTACAATATCCATGCCTTACTATGCAAATGGGCATAAGTTGGAAGAGTGCACTAGGTTGATGATTAAGGTTGGCGTGTTCTAGGCAAGGTTTGTAGCTTTTCACTAATTCTTAGGCATCTCTCACCATTCTTGGTCAAAAATACCCCTATTTAAGGGTCTTGGCTACCAAGGACCATGTTCCTAAATGATTTCCACAAAGGCCCTCAAGTATCTCACACAACTTTTTTTGGAATAGACACTTCAAGTAAGGTTGGGAGAAACCACATTTGTACATGTCTCCATCTAGTAATATAAAACTTATTGTTCATATCTTCACTTGCCCAACTTCCTTCCGGTCATTAAGATCACTATCTTGAAGATATTTTATAATAGGGGTCATTTGTATTGTAGTGTTTTTCTCAATCTATAATTTTGAGAAATAAATGGGTTGCACAGTTTTGGATTTCATAGCTTGGAGCATCCAAGTTTAGGAAAGTGATATGTCTACTATTCACAACCATCATGATATTGGCTATCATAGCCAATTGATCCGTGTCCAAATTTTCTTAGTGAAATACTTTTGTAAGAGTAAAGTTATCAAACAACTAATTAATTTCTTCAACTCAGATGAGATACTTTGCCATGCTATCCTCCCTGGTTGCATAATCTCCCAACTTAGAGTACCTCCAATTTAAAATCATGGTAGGTTTGTAAATACCATGCCCTAGTTGTGTAAGCTAATTTCATTCCTATGATCAAATCTTTATATTCGACTTTATTATTGGAGGTTGGGAAGTTGAACCTTACATTATACTAAAATTTGTCTCCTTAGGAACTTTTTAGGTTAATTCTTGCATTGCTACTAGAACTAGTAGAAGATTCATCTACTTAAAAGGTCTAAGTAAGGATAGAATTTTTGGTGTTATCTTCTGCATCTTAGCTATAAATTAGCTAGGACTTAAGCTTTCATGGTTGGTCGAGAGCAATATTCAATTCCATATTGACTTAGCTCCACATTAGGCTTTTGTGGTTGGTCGAGAGCGATATTCAATTCCATATTGACTTAACTCCACATTAGGCTTTTGTGGTTGGTCGAGAGTGACATTCAATTCTATATTAACTCAGCTCCATAATCCGTTCAACCACCTTTCCAAAAGCTTCTAATTACATTGTGTTCTCTTTTATGAGTGGTTGGTAAGTAATATGATCTAGTAAGCCTAGAAGTAAGGCCAATCCTTCGAGGTAGCAGCCACCACAACAAAAGCTAACTTCTCAATAAAGTTGTACCTTATTTCTAGATATTAGAAGAGGTAACTAACGTAGTAAATTGGTTAGTAGTCCTTACTTGCTCTCATACTAAGATAACATTAACTACTATCTTGGCAGTTGCTAGGTACAAGTATAGTAGTTTTTCTTTCCTCGGTTCCTTGAAAAAAATTGGTGATTAAATATGTCTTCAATTGTTGGAATATCATACCACATTCATTTTTCTATTCAAAGGCTTAGCTCTTCTTAGGAAGTCAAAGAAGAGTAGCCTCTTCTCTGTGGACCAGAAAATGATGCAGTTTAGAGCAACTAAGTGGCCAGCCAACATCTGTACTTTTTGGACGTTCCATGGAAGTGGCAACTAGAGTACAACTCTTATCTTGTTGGAGTTGGCCTCTGTCTTATGCTATGAAACAACATACCCAAGGAACTTTGCTGCATCCATATCAAATTGAGTCGCAAATTGTGAAGGCTAGAGTAGCGCAAGGATCTAATAATTAGAACTTCAATAACTAAAATTAACTAGGCTACTTAAGCTAATAAGGATCTAAACATGCTCATGATTAAGATTTAGGCAGAGGATTAACTTGATTAGCTTAATTCCAAGAAGAAAATGAAGAACTCTTCTTCAATCCAGAAACTGCCAAGCAGCGACATAGCAGAATCAATGGAACTTTTGAATGAGTAAAGGTTCTCCAAAAATTCCAAGATAATTCTAGTAGCTCTTAAACTCTTTGATGATTCTACTTTAAACATTTCAAATGAGAACTCCATCTAGATCTCCTAGAATAAAATCGCCAAGTTGTTATTCCCGTTGGTGGATCTCCAAAGACTTAGCAAACCATTTGTTTTGCCTCTATTAAAATGATCCACACACCAAAGAAATATCTAATCACTACTTACAATTAGCTAGAGAACAAGAGGATAGATGAGAGGTAGTGGTTGATTTTAGGGGTTGGAGAAGAAGAGGAAGGTGAACTTCAACACGTGATTGAACACCTTGAAGAATAGCGGGAAAATATGAAAGAATCTAATTCTTCACTTGACACTGCATATGACTATTCACCTTACCTCTATATCTATATATATAGAGAGACTAGTATGATTCCAAGTTGGCATCAAAAGTTTCTTAAGAATAGGGGGACAACCAACTTGCTTGCAAGTTGGCAAATTCAAATCTAATTTAAATTTTGTGTACATTTTAATTTTATTTGAAATCTAATTTAAAGCGAATTAAAAGGTAACACCAAATAACCCTTTCATTTGAATTTTTCTCCAAAAATAATTCTTCTCATTAATTAAATTAAACAATTTAATTTAATTAATTAACCCTTTACTTAACATTTAAGCCAACAAACTTAACCCCTTAAGCTTAATTTGACCAATTGATGATCACATGGCACCAAATAATTAACTATTTAATTATTGCTATAATTTAACTCTGAAATTAATTGATTAATTTAACACTTAAAGTAATCAAGCCAAGTGACACTTTAATTTTTAGTCTCCCAAAAATCAATTACCTTGGAGTGAATTTTCTAAAAATTAGAAAGTTCCTCCATGATTAAGGAAATGCTATTGGATTTTGTGTGACCCGATAGGTTCTACCATTCATTGGATATGGGCTCACAACTCCTTGAGACTTTTGAATATTATATCTTCATTTTAGTTTAAACTCTTTTAAATTAAATTGACTCAATTTAATTAATCTCAATTAATTAAAGAGTACATAATCTTCATAGTTGATGTCCAATCTCGAGCTCATGGAGCCAAAGTAATTGGATAAAATGAATATTGTTGGAGAACCATTATAGCTCTATGCATACCATGAAAATACAGTTCTTCCATTTCTAATGTCCTAAAAGAGGCCTAGGGCAAGATGTTTGCTGGTCCCCTAATAGCCTTAATATTATGTCTCTATTCCTAATGTTCGATTCTTTTGCATGACCTCATCTTTAGAGAACTCCTTTTCCTAATTGTCATGCCACTTTGTGTAAGAATTTCTTGAAATTGATTATTGTAGAATACATAGGAGATGCACTTGCCCTTCTCAAAGATGAGAAGTTGGATTCCAACTTAGATGTCATAAACCTCTAAGCTTAGTAGCTCGTACCCAATCTCTATTAGAGTGGCCCTCTAAGTGACCAAGGTAAAGTTAAAGCATTAGGACCAAACACATGGTTACCATGAATCCTTAAGTCAAAAGACTAATAATATGCACTAGCGTAAGCGAGAGAACTTGCCACTACGGCTATCTAGTGGATTCTCTAAGTAGGTTTTTAATACCTTATTCTCTAACAAGTACCTACTAATATGCATCCGTATCTTATATAGGATTGCTAATGGAATGGAGCAACATCCAAGCCCTAGATTAAATTTATCTAAATCTTAGATGCCTTATCTCATAAAAGCTTATGACTTGAAGGTTTTAAGATCACAATCATGTAAAAGTTATTCAATGATTACCATCTAATGCATATCCAAGTCCCATAGTCTAGTGTAATCCAAGGGCTTCTTCCAAATGCTAGTGAAGTTGTAAAGAGCATAAGATAAAGATGACTATATAAAGAATATCATTTAATCAAGATTATTTTACATGAAAATAGTTTTACAAGATCAATCTAATTGGCTTGCTCGGAATTGTTTCAGCCGTCTTTTACTTGTACTAAAACCAATACCTTATGGTCTTGTGGTCCATCTTCTCAAGATGTATTTCAAAGAAAACCTTTTATGTTAGGGGTTTTGTTAGTAGATCTGCTATATTCTCTTTCGAAACAACTCTCTCCACTCGAATGTCGCTCCTATTAATGATCTACCTGATGAAATGATATCGCCTCAAAATGGACATGGATCACTCATGAGATCTTAGGTCTTTAGCTTGTGCTACTGCCCTATTGTTGTCACAGAAGACAACTATTGGTTCAGCAACGCTAGGTACTACATTCAACTCTTAAATAAAGCTTTTTTTATCCGAACACCTTCATTTGCAACTGTTGAAGCCACAATATATTTTGCCTTTATGGTAAAGTCAGCTATGGCATCTTATTTAGAACTTTTCCAACTCACCACACTGCCATTAAGGTAAAACATGAATTCAGAAGTGGATTTTAGGCCATCTACATCATAATGGAAACTTAATCCAAAAACCTCTCAAGTTTCACCATACTTAGAAATTGATTGCCATATACCAAAAATAAGTCCTTTGTCTTCTCAAGTACTTAAGGTTTGCTTTGATGGCTATCCACTAATTCTCACCAAAACTAGTTGGAACCTACTCATAATATTTAGCGAGTGTGCCACATTCGATCTTGTACATTGAACTGCATACATTATGCTTCAATAGCAAAGACATAAGGTATATGGGACATTTTTTATCTTCTTTCTCTATCTTGGGGGCTATAGCCTTGGAAAGATAAATGCCACATCCCATGGAAAGGAATCCTCCCTTAGATTCTTCCATACTAAACCTTTTTAGTATTTTGTCAATGTATGGAATTTCGAAAAGCCCTAATATCCACTTTGGTCTATGTCTATAGATATATATTCTTAGTACGTAAGATGTTTATCCTAAATCCTTTATGGAGAATTGAGCAGATATCTATACCTTAGTATACTCTAATATTCCTATCTCATTCTGATTGGAAAGGATGTCATTGACATAAAGCACAATAAGCTATATAGTACTCCTACTGGCCTTCATATACAAATATAGTTCATACACATTTTTAACAAAGTCAAATGATTTGACTGTCTTATCAAAATGTATGTTTCAATTGCAAAACATTTATTTAAGTCCA
The DNA here is from genome assembly GCA_014898725.1 of Jacaranda copaia. Classification (NCBI taxonomy): domain Eukaryota; kingdom Viridiplantae; phylum Streptophyta; class Magnoliopsida; order Lamiales; family Bignoniaceae; genus Jacaranda; species Jacaranda copaia. The sequence continues at coordinate 1,233,346 of JACGDI010002672.1, read as the reverse complement.
TAGATAGATCTCTAGAATTCGCAAACCTTTAGCACACTCTTCTTGGATATGACACCTTGTGGTTGCTCCATATAGATTTTTTCTTGAATGTCGCCATAGCAAAAAGCGATTTTCACATCCATTTGCATATCTTATAGTCATAATATGTGCTATGGCAAGTAAAATCCAAATGAACTTAGACCTTGCGATTGGTGAACAGGTTTTCTTGAAATTAATACTAGGTCTTTGAGTGTAACCTTTTGCCACTAGTTGCACCTGAAAAGTTGTCACTTTTCCATCAACTCTTAGCTTTTGCTTATAGATCCACCTGCAACTAATGGGAACTATTTTCTTTGGTGGATCTACCAAAGTCCATACATTGTCAGAGTACATAGAATCTATTTTGGATCTCATAGCTTAAAGCTAATGTCTCGTGTCTATGCCCAACATAGCTTTCTCTTAGGTCTTTGAATCACTTTCCAATTGACCTGTCTTATGAAGAAATTCAAACTTTTTGGTTGCTTCTTGATTTAGTCCTACCTTTTTAGAGATTGTGTATGAGGCTCTTGGAGCTCACTTGTTTCCACTGCTTGCAGGATTTCATGATGAACTAGTTCAACAACAATGCATTTTTTATCTAATAGTAATCTTTTTCCTAAAAAGTTGTATTCCTTAAAACACCTACTTTTTGTTCTATGCAATTATAGATGTAATAACTCATAAACTCTTTTGAGTATCCCACAAACTTGCACAAGATAGATCTACTATCCAACTTATCTCATGTTGTTCACCTCATGTTGACAGGTGATCCCTAAACCCTAAGGTAATGGTAAAATGGTGCTTTGACATATTATATCTCATATAGCATTTTTGGCACCAATTTTGAAGGTACTATTGGAATAGTGCCCAACAAGCCAATGAGATTGGCTTTGGCAAAGCTATTTCCTTTTAAAAATAATCTTAATTGAATGATATTCTTTATGTGGCCATCTTCATCTTATGCTTTATTTCACTTCATTAGTAATTGAATGAAGCCCTTTAATCACCTATAACTATGATACTTAGTTTGGTGACCATGGAATAAGTCTTACATGATCATGATCTTAAATCTTCAAAGTCATAGGATCTATTAAGATAAGGCATCTATGATCCAGATAGACTTGCACTAACGATGCATAAATCTAAAGGTTGGAGATTGCTCTGTTCCATGAGCAATTGTATGTTAGTGGATGCTTGTTAGAGAATAAGGTACTAAAGACCCACTGAAGAATCCACCAGATAACTATAATGGCAAGTCGGTAGTAGTTAATTCTTCTACTTATGCTAGTGCATATTATTAGTCTTTTTACCTGATAATCCATGGTAACCTTGTATCCAACCCTCATACTTCTTGACCACCTAGCAGGTCTTTCAGATAAAGATTGTGCATAAGTTACTTGGCATGGAGGTTTGTGAGATCCAAGATGAAATCCAACTCTTTGCTATTGTGAAGGGCAAGTGCATCTCCTGTGTGTTCTACAATGATTGATTCCCAAAAATTCTTGTGCAAAGTGGTGTGACAATTTGGAAAAAGAATTTTTCGAAGGTAATATCATACAATGGGATCAAACATTGAGAAAAGAGACATAATATCAAGGCTATTAGAGAGCTAACAAATATCTTGCCCCTTGCCTCTTTCAAGAGATAGAAGACGAAATGACCATATTTGCATGGTAAGCATAGAACGATGATGGCTCTTCAAAATATCTATTTTAGCCAAGTAGTTGAGCTCCACGGGCTTGAGGTTAGACATCAACCATAGAGATTGAGTACTCTTCAATTAATGAGATAAATTGAATTTAGTTGATTAGTTTAAAAAAAGTTTTAATCTAAAAAGAATATAAGATATTCAAATTTACAAGGAGTTGTGAGCTCATGTCTAATGAATGGTAAAACCTATTGAGTCACACAAAAAAAACTAACTCCTCATGGACTGATTTTATGGTGCCAACTTTAAAAATCATTTTTCGCTTGATTAATCTAAGTTTTAAATTAATCAATTTTAAGGAATTAAATTAAACCAATAATTAAGGATTTAATTATTTAGTTTCAACACGACCATCAATTGGTCAAGTTAACTTAAAGAGTAGAGTTAACAAATTAAGCTTAAAGAGTTAGGCTAGTTTGACTTAAAGAGTTAAGTCAAAAGATAACTAATTAAATTAAAGAGCTTAATTTAATTAATAGGAAGAATGAATTTTGGAGGAAAAATTCAAATGAAGAGTTCATTTGAATTAGCATCTTAATTAATTTGGAATTAGATTTCAAATGTAATTAAAATGCACATGAAATTCAAATAAGATTTGAATTTTAATTTGCCAACTTGGCAATCCCCCTCATGGAATGTGTGATTAGCATCACACTATTTAGCATCTATATATAGATATAGAGAGAGAGGATTGACCAAAGTATGATACCATTGATAAAGAATTAGGTTCTTTGTAATTTCCCTCCAAAACCCCTTGCAAGCATTATATTCATGTGTTGAAAGCTTTGCTCTCTTCTTTTTCCTTCCAACCAAAAGTTGGCTTCCACCATTATTGTATCTCTGGTCTTACTCCAACTTATAGACTAAAGATTTTGAAAGATCTAACTAGTGTGTAGATCATAACAATAGAAGCAAGACACTTGACTTGCTAGATTTTGGAGATCCATTTGCACAGGGTCCGATTTGGAAAATTTCTCGAAGGAGTTCCAGAAAGAATTTTGATCCAAAACTTTTACAAAGAGTTCTTAAATGTGTTCAGAAGCTCCAATAATTTTCTTGGAATTTTTGTAGTTTTGGTTGGGAGATTTTCACACTCTTCCATCTGCGCCAATTTTAGGCAGTTTCTAGAATTGTAAAGAGTTGACAGGTCTCTCCTTTGATTTTTCTTTTCAAGGTAATGCTCCCACCAAATTTGAATCCCTATCATGATTTGATCCTTGGTATATGTGTAAGCACTAATTAATTTCATGCTTTTGAAGTTTTGATAATTGGATCTCAGTGCGTTACTTACTTTCAAGTACTACATTTAATAACTTCACTGTCGTTTCTAAGGTGTATCCCTAAAAGGATATGGGCGTATAGGAAAAGCACATCATGAAATGCACCATGTACAAAAAGGTGTGGTTTCTATTCTTGGCTACTCCATTATGTCAAGGTGGTGGAGTCTATTCCTTCTTTAAATAATCTAAGAATTTGGTACTTAAGTATTCTTCCCTCGATCTAATTGAAGAGCTTTAATATTAAGTTCTTTTTGCTTTTATACTTCATTTCTATACTCTTTGAACTTTTCAAAGGCGTCAAACTTGTACTTCATAAAATACACATGTCCGAACTGACTATAATTACTAGTCAAGGTAATGAATAAGAATAGCCTCCTCTTCCACTAACTCTTAGTAGGCCACAAACATCCATATGCATTAAATCCAAGAGATTTGTGGAGCAATCCATTTATACTACAAAAGGAGTTTTGGACATTTTTCCTTTCAAGCAAGATTCTCAAGTAGAAAGGTCTTCAATGCCACTAACATTTAGTGCTTTAAGAGATTCTAACTTGTTCATCCTATTTTCAAATATATGCCCAACTCTTGCATGCTAAATAATAGCATCTTCTTGGTTATCTAATTTCCTTTTACTTGATTGAATATGCATTAGTGAAGGTTGGGAATCAAGTGTGTACAATCCGTTAATTAATGTACATTGAGCAATTGAAGAACTATTCTTTAATACTTCAATTTTCCTATTCAATATTGAAAAATCAAATCCTTCATCATCAAGAATAGAAATTGAAACAATATTGTTAACAAAGTGGGGTACATAATAAACTGGATTAAGTATCATGCAAGCATTCCCTAAGTCTAACTTAATTACACTTTGGACCATGGCAACAACTCTTATTTTATTTCTTATGCGGAGGTTTATATCCTCATCATGAAGATTCTTTCTTCTTTCCAATCCCTATAATGAATTACAAATTTGAGAACCACATGAAGTATCAAATACCTATAATGACGAATTAGTTATCAAATGCACCTCAAAGAAGTATATACCCTTCTCAAAGGTTGCAAAATAAGCTTTGCAATTTCTTTTCGAATGTCCCTTTTCACTGCAATGGAAACAAGTGGCTTTAATTTTAGCCTTTTATTAACCCTCCTAGATCCTTTTCGGGTTGCTTCCCTTTGGAGAAAAAACCCTTTTTCCTCTTACCTCCCTAAGCCTCTAGGGTCTTTGAACTTAAAGGAAAAAACAAGCATAAGAGGATTTTTCTCTTTCTTCATTACCTCACCATTCACAAGCATGGTCATCAATTCGTTAATCATAACTTCTTGCTTGGACATATTGAAGTTCATAACAAATTGGTCAAATGATGGGGAGTAATGACTAGAGGATCAAATCCACATAAAGGTCATTATCCATAACCACATCAAGTTGTCTAAGCCTCTACATGAGTCCTATCATTTTGAACCCATGATCATTGATACTAGAACCTCCACTCATCCTTGATCTAAGAGCTCCTTAGACAAAGCAAACCTTTTCATGTCTTGTTTAGACATTTTACAACTCTTATGGGTGTTTGTAGATCTCACGTGCATGTCTCATATGCTTGTGAGTCTTTTAGAGCTCATTATTCATGGATGCCATCATGAGGCATCTCACTTATAGATCATCATCTACAAATTTAGTGAACAATTCAAGAGCCTCATTAGTGGGGTCATCACTCAATGTGTCCAGCGAACTTTGATTATGGACATAGGTCCTCTTTTCAAAGTTAAGAATTATCTTAAGGTTTCTAAATGAATCTTGGAAGCTAGGCCCAGTGAGTATATTAGTTTTTTAAAATGCTTGCGAGTAGAATTTTATCCATTTTATTTTGAAGATTTCAAAAATCTACAAAAGGCAAAAGAGAAATATAAGCTTATGATTGAATTTTGATATTGAAAACAAGTTCATGGTCTTTCAAGCATGTTTTTCTCCCACTATTTTATCAAATTCTTCACACCCAAGAAGAATTCTAGAAATCATATTACCTAGTAAAAATTATGATCCTGAGGACTTACAAGTGGACCCACGACTCATGAGACATCCCTAAACAATCAAAGTAAGCAACCTTTGCTAATTGCATCTCATATAATTCTTGACATATTTTGCCTCGCTTTTCATGTAAACCCATGTCTTGTGAGACATCCACACTACTAGGTGTTAAATTGAACATACCAATCAAACTTTAACTCAAGATGGACACACGACATCCCACAATGCATGTGCCAATGCATAAGCATTCTCAAATCAAAGATGCAACGCATGCAAAGTACATGGTCACAGCTTTCCACTATAAGGGTGACCCATGACTTGTGAGATATCACATATATAATGGTAGCATCATCATGCCACATACTATTGGTAGAAGGCATGGATTAAATAAAACTCTTTTAATTTGTATCCATTTTGACTTAATATTTGAAAAATACTTAGACATTCTAAGTAGAAGATTTTTGCTTGCAAAGATCTCATCATTTTTATCTTCTTATTTATGTTCTCTATATCCTAATCATGCATTTCATACATCAATAGAATATGAAAAGCATAAATAAGAGGTGCATCATTAGGTTGATTTTAAGTAGGTTGATTATATTAAGCTATTACATAAGCATATCACCATTCATTCATAGGTCTACAAGCCTCCTTAGATCTTCTTTGCTCCTTGCAACTTTTACAAGAGAAAAAAAACATTGCTTCTAGTGATTCTACTCTTATAATGTCGACAAAATATAACAAGAAGCATGCAAACCCCACTTAATACAACACATTTCAACAACTTGAAATTAATAAAATCAATATTAAAAGGCTCATGATCATCCCCATTCATTCATCATTTATTTAGCACTTAAATAAACAATAAATAAATCAAGAACAACATTCAATTCCAACAATTAAATGCTTATCTCATGAACAAATAATTGGTCAAGCATAACAATTATGCAATAAGTAGGTGATTAACTTTAACAAGTTTTTGAAAGCAAAAAAAAATGTCAAGCATATTTCTGGGAGTTTGCACAACACTTCTGCATCTAATATGTGTGAATGAAAACACTTTTGAACACAAAACGGAGACAAAAATGGGGTTGTTCCAGCCTTAACTAAAATTGGCCGTTGCCTACCCAGGCTAGGTGCACAACTGCATGGCAAGTGCACTCGCTACTGGCTAGTGCCCGGCCGAGGCTAGGCAACTTGCCCTATTTCAAGGTCCAGGCTAAATCACATTATTTTTGCTCAACTTTTTGTGCACCAAAAAATTTAAAACAACTTCTAAACATGATTCAACATTATTGATGAGATTTCAAATTAAAACACTTTTTAAAATTGAAATTTCAAGCCTCCAAACATGTTTTCAAAAACAAGTTCAAGTGAGAATCATATTCTCCTAAAATCTTCAATATAACTCGAATCAAATTAGATCCAAAAATGACCAAAGCTATTTTAGCCATTTAGCAACATTCTATATCAACATATAACATCAACTAATGCTAAATCAACATTCAATATTAGAAGCTATGGAGTAAAACATACTAATTACATGAAATAACACTTAAAACACATAATAACATGGTTTCAATTCATCAATCAAGGAGCCACATATAACATCAACCAAACACTCCAATCCATCATATGAATTGAGAATTTAGTTTTATTAATCAATCCATCACATGAATCAATCAATCAAAAATTCCAAATCATAACATGAATTAGGCTTCAATACCACTTGAAGGATAGAGTAACACTAAGATCCAATAATTAAAACTTCAAAAGCTAAAATTAACTAGACTGCTCAAGCTAACAAGGATCTAAATATCCTCATGATTTAGATTTAGGTATAGGATTACCTTGATTAGGTTAATTCCATGGAGAAAATGAAAAACTCTTCTTCAATCTAGAAACTACCGAGCAATGATGCAATAGAATCAATGCAATTTTTTCATGAGTCAAACTTCTCCAAAAATTCTGAAAAAATTCCAGCAGCTCCTCAACTTTTTGATAGATCTATTGTGAAACTTTTAGATCAAAACTTCTTCAAGATCTCCTAGAACAAACTCTCCAAGTTGCTATGCCTGCAGGTGAATCTCCAAAGGCTTAGCAAACCGTTTGTTTTGCCTCTGTCAAAATGATTCACACACCAAAATAATATTCAATAGCTCTTCAAAATTAGCTAGAGATTGAGAGGAGAGATGAGAGGTACTGCCTGATTTTATTAGTTGGAGAAGAAGAGAAAGGTGAACTTCAACATATGAGTAAACACCTTGAAGAATGGAGGAAAATGTGAAAGAATCTAATTCTTCACTTGACAATGCATGTGACTGCCCACCTCTCCTCTATATCGATTTAGAGAGGTAAGATGGTGTGATGCCAAGTTGGCATCACAACTTCCTCAAGGGTAAGGGGACTGCCAACTTGTTTGCAATGTTTGCAAGCTGGTAGATTCAAATCTAATTTAAATTTTGCATACATTTCAATTTCATTTGAAATCTAATTTCAAGCTAATTAAAATGTCACACCAAATGAACCTTTCATTTGAATTTTCCTCCAAAAAGAATTCTTTTCATTTATTAAATTAAACACTTTAATTTAATTAATTAACATTTAACTTAACACTTAAGCTAACAAGTTTAACCCCTTAAGTTTAATTTGACCAATTTGAGATCACATGGCACCAAATAATTAACTCTTTAATTGTCGATCTAATTTAATTCTTAAATTAGTTGATTAATATAACACTTGAACTAATCAAGTCAAGTGACATTTCAATTTTCAGTCTCCCAAAAATTGATCGCCTTGGAGTGAATTTTCTATCACTTAGAAAGTTCCTCCAAGACTAAGGAAATGCTATTTGATTTTCTCTATGACCCAATAGATTCTACCATTCATTGAATACGAGCTCACAACTCCTCAAAAAGTTTGAATATCATATATTTATTTTAGTTTAAACTCCTATAAACTAAATTGACTCAATTTAATTAATCTCTATTAATTGAAGAGTACCCAATCTCCATGTTCAATGTCCAACCTCATGCCCATGGAGTCCAACTAATTTGCCAAAATCAATACTTTTGAAGAACCATTGTAGTTCTATACGTACTATGCAAATATGGTCCTTCCGTTTACTATCTCTCGAATGTGGCCTAGGATAAGATATTTGCTGGCTTCCTAATAACCTTGATGCTATACCTCTATTCCTAATATTTGAGCCTTTGCATGGCCTTATCTTTGGAAAACTCATTTTCCAAATGTCATACCACTTTGCACAAGTATTTCTTGGAATCGATTATTACATAATACATAGAGATGCACTATTTCATCACAAAGATGAGGAATCAGATTCCATCTTGGATCTCACAAACCTCCATGCCTAGTAGCTCATACCAAATCTCTACCCCAATGGCTCACTAAGTAACCAAGGAAGAGTTAAAGCATAAGAACCAAACAAAAGGTTGCCATGGATTCTCAAGTTAAAGGACTAATAATATGCACTAGCATAAGTGGGAGAACTTACCATTATGGCTATTTAGTAGATTCTCCAGGTGGGTCTTCGGTGCCTTTTTCTCTAATGAAAACCCACTAACATGCATCTATATTTCATATGAGATTGTTTATGGAACAAAACAATATCCAACTCTTAGATTTATGCATCGCTAGTGCAAGTCTATCCAGATCTTAGATGCCCTATCTTATAAGTTCCAACAATTTGGAAGGCTTTAAGATCACGATTGTGTAAGACTTTTTTCATGATTACCATCTAATGCGTAACAAAGTCCTATAGTCTAGTATGATCCAAGGGCTTCATCCAAATGCCAGTAAATAATAAAGAGCATCAGATGAAGATGGTCATATAAAGAATATCATTCAATCAAAATTATTTTACAAGGAAATAGTTTTACAAGGCTAGTCTAATTGGTTTGCTGATCATTATTCCAACAAATTTAACTGCTTTAGGATAACAATGTGCATTCTCATAGATCTCAAAAGTAGTCCCTCTACTATGGCTCTTGATCAATATGTCATCTATATTCACCTCCATTTGTCTTCTAACCATGTATTATAACATGTACTTCATCAATCTTTAGCACATAGAGCATGCATTCTTTAGAAGAGAAGGTATTACATTATAGTAATATATCCTTTATGTAGTTACAAAGCCTATTTTCTCCTAATCTTCTAGGGCTAGAATGATTTGATTGTACCCATGGTAGGCATCTAGAAAGCTTAACATCTCACATGTATCATGGACTTTACCAATGCGTCTATCTAAAGATAGATGACATGCTAAGATCCATAATAATTTTCAAAAATGGGCAAAATTAACTAACATATCCTCTGTCCAAGGATCTATTATATGCCTCAAAATTGGAATAAAAAGATGGATAAATATTATCTTAATCCCAAAATTCTAAAACAACTAGAAGATCTCACTATGGAACACTTTTCAAGCAAGGAAATCGCCTTTTCTCCAAGGATCTCCAATTTCTCTCTTATGGACAGCAATTCCAGCTACTCTAAATGGAAAAATCTCCTCCAAGACATGCTAGATTGGACATCAAAACAGCAACCAAAGTGTAAAACTGCCAGCAACAAAAATCATCAAAATCATCCATAAACTTGGAAGATCTTGATTCACCACCCAAAGCTCCTCAAATGTGGAGCTGCTAAAATGAATCCACACACCTAAAATCACTCTAATTCCTATCCCAATTAGATAGAGATGTGAGAAGGATGGAGGAGGATGGAGGAGAAAGTGTAAGGAAGTCATTAGTTGGAGGGAATCTAAAGAGTAATTTTTCTCAACTAATGAAATCACCACACAAATGAGAGGGAAATTGCAGCTGGAAATTGGGTTTCATATGATTGATCTCGAGGGTGTTACATAGTGTGATTTGGAAGCTTAAGGAAGCTTCTATCACACACACCTCACTATGTGCCACATAGCATGCCAATTTGCTAGTCAAGTTGCATTTTTAATTTCTTAAATTTAAAATGCCTACTTATTAATATTAAATTGCTTCTTTATTTAAATTTCTATCCAAAATTAGATTCTGCTACTAATTAAATTAACTTAACTCCTTAAGTTAATAAAATCAACTTAGCCATTTAAGTTGACTTTGGCTTATTAAAATTGCCACATGGCACCAATTAAATTAACGCTTTAATTTAATTGGTCTAATTTAACTTTTTAAATTATTTAAAAGAAATTAAAAATGCCTACTTATTAATATTAAATTGCTTCTTTATTTAAATTTCTATCCAAAATTAGATTCTGCTACTAATTAAATTAACTTAACTCCTTAAGTTAATAAAATCAACTTAGCCATTTAAGTTGACTTTGGCTAATTAAAATTGCCACATGGCACCAATTAAAGTAACGCTTTAATTTAATTGGTCTAATTTAACTTTTTAAATTATTTAATTAATTTAACACTTAAATTAATCAACCCAAAGTGACCTATTGATAATTAGGCGATTTGCTTTCTCTTTGTCCAATAAACTTGATCATCATGATTAACTAACTTAGATAATTTCTTCAATCAAGTGAGAATGTTATAGGCTTTTGTGCATGACCTTTAAGGTTCACTAGTTTAGTAGAAATTGGCTCACAACTCTTTGTGATATTTTGAATATTAAACATATTCGAATTAATTAAAACTCCTTTAAACTATTAACTCTATCTATTAATATCTATTAATTGATGAGTACCTAATCTTTATAGTTGATGACTAGCACAAGCCTATGGAGTTCAATAAATTAGATGAATGAATTATAAAGAGGTAAACCATTACTGGTTATAATTGCTGTGCAAATACGGTTCTTCTATTTCCTATTTCCTAAAAGAAAAATAGAGCAAAATATTTGCCAGCTACCTAATAGCTTTGACAACTATGTATCTATTTTTTATGTTCAATCCCATTATGACATTATTTTTAAAAAACTCCTTTTCCAAATTGTTATATCACCTTGCATAAGGATTTCTCGGAATCGATCATTTTATAATACATAGGAGATCAACCTACACTTAACAAATGGGCAAAACAAATCCCATCATGAAAATATCCAACCTTCATACTTAAGTAGCTTATGCCCAAGCTAAGCCTCGAGCAACCCATGACATAGTTAGAGCAAAATTAAAGCAGAAGAAACCAAATACAAAGTTACTGTAGAACTTTGAATCAAAAGACTAATCATATACACTATCATAAGCTAGAGAACGTGCCACAACCAATGTGCCACTATAGCTATCTAGTGGATTCTCTAAATGACCATTCAGTGAACTTGTTCTCTAATAAGCACCCGTTAATGTGCATCTATGAAATGGGGTAACATCCAACTCCTTAGAGTATAGATTGTTAGTTCAAGTCCATGTGTATCTTAAATGCCACATCTCATACAATTCTATGAATTGGAGCATTTAAAATCATGACCATAGAGATTTGTTTCATAATCATCATCGTATCTGTGACAAAATTTTGTAGTCATGTTGAATTAAGCGCTTCAACCAAATACATGTGAAGAAATTATAAATGCATAAAATGAAAATGATCATTTTATGAAATATCATTCAATCAAGATTGTATCACAAGTGGATTAGTTTTACATGCTAATTCTAATTGACTTGCAGAGCACTACTCCAACAATCTACTACTTATTCTAAAGCCAATTTGTATAGCCTTCTAGCCTATCTTCTCAAAATGTCACCCTTTTGATTTTGGGGGTTTAGATAATGAATTTGTTATATTCTCTTCTAAGGTATCTTTATCGACTTGAATATTATCTCTATCAATGATCTTATTGATCAAATGATGTCACCTCAAAATGTGCTTAGATTGTTGATAAGATCTTAGCTCATTTGCTTGCGCAATGGCTCAATTGTTGTCACAATAGAAAACTACTGGCTCTTGTATACTAGGTATTACATCTAACTCTTAGATGAAAATTGTCATCCAAACACCTTTCTTTGTGGTGTCTGATGCCGTAGTATATTCCACCTTAGTGGTAAAATTGGTTGTTGTATTTTGTTTAGAACTCTTCCAACATATTCTGTTGTTATTAAAGCAAAATATAAATCCAGAAGTAGATTTTAGGTCATATCAAATTGGAAACTTGAATATGAGAATCCCTAAAGTTTGAATTTTCCATTCTCATATACAAGAAATAAGTCCTTAATTCTTCTCAAGTACTTAAGGATTATTTTCATGATTTTCCAATTGGCTCTCACTAGGATCAGATTGGTAATGGTTCGTAACACTTAGAGTATGAGCTATATCCGATGTCATACATTGAACGATATACATTAAACTTTCAATAGCATATGCATAAGATATGAGGGACATTTTTTCTCTTTTCTCCTCGATCGCAGGGACCATAGACATGGAGAAAAGGATGCCATGTCCTATTGAGATGTATCTTCTCTTAGATTTCTCTACACTAAACCTCTTTAGTATCTTGTCAATGTACATTGATTGGGAGAGCCCTATCATCTTTTTTAATCTATTTCTATAGATCTGTGTTTCTAATACAAAGGAAGTTTCTCCCAAATCCTTCATGGAGAATTATGAAGATAACCACGCTTTAGTGTATTCAAACATCTCTTTCCTATTTCCAATGAGAAAGATGCCACCGATCTAAAGCACAATAAATTATATCAAACTCCTACTAGTCTTTTTATACACATATAGTTCATACACATTTTTTTTAAAGCTAAATGATTTGACTGCCTTATCCAAATGCATGTTCCAACTTGGGAATGCTTGCTTTAGTCCATAAATGGACCTTTGGGGTTTGCAAACCTTCTGCTTACTCACTTTGAATATTAAACCTTATGGTTGCTTCATATAGATTTCTTCTTCAATATTTGCATTGAAAAAGGCGGTCTTTGCTTCTTTTTGCCAAATTTTGTACTCATGGTAAGCGGCTATAGCTAGTATAATCCTTATGGACTTAAGCATAATGACCAGTGAAAAGATTTCTACAAAATTAATATCAGGTCTTTGAGTATAAACCTTTGCCACTAGTCTAGCATTAAAGGTTATTACCTGCCCATCAACTCCTAGCTTATACTTATAGATCTATTTGCAACTAACGGGTACTATACCCTCCAATAGGTTTACCCAAGTCTATGCTCTATTGGAGTACATGAAGTCCATTTTTGATTTCATGACCTCAAGCTAATAACCTGCATCTATGTCCAGCATAGCTTCCTCATAGGTCCTTGGATCACTATACGTTTGTCATATCTCAAGAAGAAATTTGAACCTTTTGAGTTGTTTCTTGATTTGATCCAAATTTCTAGAAAGTTATATGTTAAGCACATTTTTCTCTTTTGTTTCTATCGCTTGTGGGATAGTATGATCATCTTCAACTTCATTGAATTCAATGACAACACCTTTTTCATTTAATAGTAACTCTTTTCCTAAAAGGTGGCATTCCTTGAAATAAGCACCTTTTGTTTTAAGGGATCATAGAAGTAATAACCCCAAAGACTCTTCTAAGTAATCTACAAATTTGCACAAAATAGATCTTGCATCCAACGTATCCCTTACTTATCTCTTGATATAGGCGAGAGACCCCCAAACTCTTATAAAGAATAAAATGGTGCTTTTCCAAACCATATCTCACGTGGTATCTTTGGCACTAACTTTAAGGGAACTACATTTAGCAACTTCACCGCTGTCTCAAGGATGTATCCCTAAAAAGAAGATAAGGACATTGGTGAAGCTTATCATAGATCATACCATGTCTAGTAATACACAGTTTCTCCTCTTGGCTATTCCTTTATGTTGGGATATGCCAAGTGGAGTCTATTGTGAGAGAATCCCATTCTCTCTTAGATTACCTAAGAATTCAACATTTAAATATTCTCTTTCTCGATCTAATTGAAGAATTTTGATATTAAGTCTTAATTGCTTTTCTACTTCATTCCTACGCTCTTTGAACTTTTCAAAAGTTTTGGACTTGTACTTTATAAGATACACATATCCGATTCGAGCAAAAACATCGGTGAAAGTAATGAAGTAAAAATAGCCTCTTCTTGCACTTACTCTTAGCGACCCATATACGTCATATAGATCAAATCTAAAAGACTTATAAGTCACTCCATTTATCCTACAAAAGAGCGTTGGCTTCTTTTTCTTTTAAATAAAATTCTCAAGTAGGTAGATCTTCTATAATCCACTAACATTTAGTAGTTTGAGGCTATTAACTTGTTCATCCTATTTTTTCAAATATGTCAAATTCTTGCATGCCAAAGGAATACATATTTTATTGGAATAATGCCCCGCATCCAATTAGATTAGCATGTAAACTATTTCACTTGTGATATAATTTTAGTTAAATGATATTCTTATAAAATTACCATCTTCATCTTATGCTTATTTTACTTCACTGGCATTTCGTTGAAACCCCTAAATCAGATAAGACTATGGGACTTGATCATACACTAGGTGGTGATCATGAAATAAGTCTCTAGGGTCGTGATTTTAAACATTCCAAGTTATAGAATCTTATGAGACAGGGCATCTAAAATTCAGATAAACTTGCACTAACAATGCATAAATCCAAAAAGTTAATATTGCTCCATTTTATGAGCAATCTATGTACATATATGCATGCTAGTGAGTGCTTGTTAAAGAATAAGTTCATTGAAAACCTCTTTGGAGAATCTACTAGATAGACACAGTTGCAAGTCGGTAGTGAGCAAGTTCTCCAACTTATGCTAATTCACATAATTAGTCCTTTGACTTGAAGATCTACGGTAACCTTGTGTTTAGGTACTCATGTTTTAACTCTTCACCAACCACTTAGCGGGTTGACTAGGTTGAGATTGGGTATGAGTCACTTAAACATAGAGGTTTGTGAGAGATCCAAGATGAAATACATCTTTTTGTTGTCATAATGGAAAATTGCATCCCATATGTATTCTACAATAATTAATTCCATGAAATCCTTGCGAAGGTAGTATGAAAATTTAGAAAAGAAGTTTTTCAAAGATGAGGTCATGAAAGGAAATCAAACATTAGAATTAGAAACATAGTTATGGAAGCTATTGGAGAGTCAATAAATATCTTAACCTTGGCATTTTTTGGGAGACAAGAGATGGAAGGACTGTATTTGCTTGCATGCCAAGTGTAGAGTTGGGATTGTTGATGGAGATATATTCATTCAACCATTTAGTTTGGCTCCATAGGCTTATTGATAGACATTGACTATGGAGATTGGATACTCTTCAATTAATGGAGATTAATTGGAATAGTTATTAGTTTAAAGGAGTTTAAACAAATATAGATATTTCAATATTCAAAATATCACAATGAGTTGTGAGTCCATGTCCAATGAATGGATGAATCCAATGGGTCGCAAAGATAACACTAATGAAAATTCTTACTTGATGGGTGGGAGTTTTCTAAATAGTTAAAAAATTATGTCGAGGCATTTTTGGAGAAAATCGATTGACTAAATTTTTTGTCAATTGGCTTGATTAATTTAATTATTAAATTAATTCAAATAATATAAAGAGTTAATTTAAACCAATTAAATTAAGGAGTTGATTTAATTGGCGCCATGTGACAATTAATTAGTCATGTTAACTTAAGAAATTAAGTTAACACGAATTAACTTAAAGAGTTATGTTAATTGACTTAAGGAGTTAAATTTAATTAATTAAAGTAAAGAATTAATTTAATTAGAATGAGAAAATTGATTTTGGAAGGAAATCAAATGAAAGAGTACTTTTGAATTTAATTAGAGATTAATTCGCATTACATTTTCATTAGATGAAATGAAGATGCAAATTAGATATAAATGCATATGAAATTCAAATTCACATGCAAGTTGGCAAGTTGGCCAACTAAGCGTGGGAGGTGTGGTGCCAACTTGCATCACACTCTCCTCCCTTCATAAATACCAAGTGGCTGGCCCTGTGATGGCTGCCATGTGATCCCTTCATTTTCCCTACAATTGTGTGATATTCATGTGTTGAAGGCTCACACACATTAAATTCTCTTCCTCTCTAATTTCTCTCCAAAAACCGCCAATCCCTCACCTTCATCCTCAAGTTATCTATCAGATTTGATGCTGATCTAGAACTTCTTTGGGTGTGTGGACTAAATCATTAGAGGTTCAACACTTGGGGGGACTTGGTGCTCCTTGGTGAACCATTGCTGTCTGGCAGATTTTGTGGTAGATTTGGAGGACCTAGGGGGTTCTGATTTGCACAAAATTTCGAGAGTTTCTACCTTGGTGGGTTATGGAATTCTCTGTCAATTTTGAGAATTTTTGGAGTTGTGGAAGGCAATCAATTGTTGATAGATTCTGCTGTGCGCAAATTGCCCCATTGAAGTGTTCCTTTGAGTGTTTCTCCTCTTGCCTTTGAATTTAGATTTAAAGGTAAATTTTATTAATCTAAATCCTGCTTATAAGAATTATTAGATCCTTGGAGTAGAATGGTTTAGCTATATTTAACCTTTTTATGGTTTTATATTTGGATCCTAAACCTATTCCTACTTACATTTTCTTGGCTATTTAATTTTCTTTTGTTGTTTTATTGAATGTGCATTAGTGAAGGTGGAGAATCTAAAATGTATATCCTTTATACATTGAACCAATGGCACTAAGGTACATAATAACAAGGATTTAGGATAAGCTCTAGAATCTCTTAAGTCTAATTTATTTTACGCCTTTAGCTTTAGCCACAACACTTGCTCCTTTGCCAAGGCGGTAGATCATGTCCCCATCATTAAGATTTGTTATTTTATTCTTCTAACAGATTATAAAGATGATAACCACATGCAATATCAAATATCCATGAGGAAAAAATTATCCTGAGGTGCACTTCAATAAACAACTCACCTTACCCTAGGATTACAAGGTGTTCTCTGAACTTGAGCTTTTAATTACACCATATGCCGCAATAGAAATAAGTTGAAGGCAAGAGTAGCACTAGAATCTAATAATTAAAACTTCAAAATAAAAAATTAAGTAAACTACTCAAGCTACCAAGGATCCAAACATGGTACAGATCTGGATTCAGCAAGAGGAATACCTTGATAAGCAAATTTCTAAGGAGAAAATTGTGAACAATTCACGAGTCCAAACTTTGCTAAAAACTAGCAAAACAGAGAAACTGCAACTTTTTCCTGGATTCAAGATCTCCAAAATTCATGAAATTAAATCTAGAACTTCTCCACTCAATGTGAAGATTCTACAAAAAATTTAGAGCAAAACACAATCTTGATCTCTTTAAAAAAATTCCATAAAATCGTTGCTCTGCATAGTGGATCTCCAAGGCAAGCGAACCAAATGTTTTGCCTCTATTGAAATGATCCACACACTAATTGAATTTCCAATTTCTCCTCACTTTTATTTGGGAAAGAGAATAGAAAAATTGTGGTGGAGGGTGCTTTTATGGTTGGGTGAAGAAGAGAAAGCAAAGCTTCAACTCATAATGCAATGATTGAAGAGAGGTTCTAGGAGGGAAATGCAAAGAATCTAATTGTGCAAATGCTGATTCCTCACACCTCAATATCTGTACACAGAGGGAGGATGGTGTGATTCCAAGTTGGCATCACACCTTCCCCAAGGTGGGCGGCCACTTGTAAGCTTAGGTGGCAAATTTAAATTCAAATCTCATTTGAATTTCTTGTACATTTCAACTTAATTTGTACTCTTAGTTGAAATGAACTCTTCATTTGAATGTTTCCTCCAAAATATATTCTTTGCATTGATTAAATTAAATATTTTAATTATATCAATTAACCTTTGACTTATCAATTAGCTTAGCACTTAAGCTTAATTGTGTTAACTTAACGTTTTAAGTTAACTTGACCAATTGATGATCCTTTTAGCACCAAATAATTAACTCCTTAATTATTGATTTAATTTAACTCTTTAAATTAATTGAGTAATTTAACTCTTAAATTAATCCAACCAAAATTGATCCTCAAATTGATCATTTCAGAATCAATCCATTAGGAGAGAATATTCTAACACTTCAAAAATTTCTCTATTAAATAGGAAGCTAATTAGATTTTGTATGTGACCTAATAAGTTCTACCAATCATTGGACATAGAATCACAACTTCTTGTGACTTTTAAATATTTTACATCCATTTTAGTTTAAAATCCTTTTAAACTAATTGATTCAATTCAATTAATCTCATTAATTGAAGAGTACCCAATCTCCATGATCGATGTCCAACCTTAAGCCTATAGAGCCCAAATAATTAACCAAAATAAATACTCTTGGAGAACCATTGTAGCTCTATGCATACCATGCAAATACTGTCTTTCCATCTCCTATCTTTTGAAAAAAGCATAGGGCAAGATATCTGTTAGCTTCCCAATAGCCTAATGCTATGCTTCTATTATCAATGTTTGAGTCCCTTGTGTGATCTCGTATTTGGAAAACTCCTTTTTTGAATTGTCACATCACCTTGTGCAAGAATTTATTGGAGTCAATCGTTAAAGAATGCATAGAAAATGTACTCACCTATCACAAAAGCAAGGAGTCGGATTCCATCTTAGATCTCACAAACCTTTATGCCAAGTAGCTCATATGCAATAATAACCCAAAAGGCTAGCTAGGTGGTCAAGGAACAGACAATGCATGAGGACTGGACACATGGTTACCATAGATCCTTAGCTTAGAGGACAAATAATATGCATTAATGCAAGTGGAAGAATTAGCTACTTCCAACTTGCCACTTCGGCTATCTAGTGGATTCTTTGGTGGTTCTTCAGTGATTTATTCTCTAACAAGCACCCATTGACATGCACCTATATCTCATATGATATAGCCCATGAAATAGGGCAATATCCAACCTTTAGATTGATGCATCATTAGTGCAAGTCTATTCAGATCTTAAATGTCTTGTCTTATAAGATCCTATAACATGGAAAGTTTAAGATCACGATCATAAAAGAATTACTCCATGATCACCATCCAGTGAATTAACCAAGTCACATAGTCATGTGTGATCTAAGGATTTTATCCAACTGCTTGTGAAGAAATAATGAGCATAAGATAAAGTTAGCCATATATTGGAATAGTGCCATGCAAGCTAATAAGATTAGCCTTGTAAACTATTTCACTCATGGTACAATGATGATTGAATGATATTTTTTATATGGCTATCTTCATCTTATGCTTTGTCTTACTTCACTAGCATTTGGATAAAGCCTTTAGATCACCTATGACTACGAGACTTAGTTTGGTGACCAAGAGATAAGTATCACATAGTTATGATCTTAAATCTTCTAAGTCACATGATCTTATGAGATAGAGCATCTAAGAATTGGATAGAATAGCACAAAAAATGCATAAATCCAAGGATTGGAGACTGCTCTGCTCGATGAGCAATTATATGAGATGCGAGTGCATATTAGTTGGTGCTTGTTGGAGAACAAAGCACTAAAGACCTACCAAAGAATCCACTAGATAGCCATAGTGGCAAGTCAATAGTGGCTAATTCTCCAACTTACACTAGTGTATATTATTAGTCCTCTAACTTGAGGGTCCATGGTAACTTTGTGCTCAGTCCTCATGTTTTGACTCTTTCTCGACCACCCAGTAGGTCTTTTGGGTTGAGATTAGATATGACCTACTTGGCACACAGGTTTGAGAGATACAAGATGGAATTTGATTTCTCGTCCTTGTGAAGGACGAATGCATCTCTTGTGTGTTCTATAATGATTAATTCCAAGAAATTCTTGCGTAAGGCAATGTGATAATTTGGGAAGGTGTTTCCAAAGATGAAGTTACAAAGGGAATTAAACATTAAGAATAGAAATATAGTATTAAGGCTATTAGGAAGCCAACAAATATCTTATCTTAGGCCTCTTTCAAGAAATAGAAGACGCAATAATCGTATTTGCATAGTACGCATAATGCTAGAATAGTTCATCGAGAGCATTCATTTTAGCCAATTAGTTGGGCTCCATGGGCTTGAAGTTGGACATCAACCATGGAGATTGAGTACTCCTTAATTAATGAGATTAATTGAATTAAGTTGCTTGGTTTAAAGGAGTTTAAACTAAATTGAATATTTGATATTCCAAAAGTCACAAGGAGTTGTGAGACTATGTCCAATGAATGGTAAACCCTAATAGGTCACACACAAAAGCCAATGACATGATGTATTGAAGGAAGGAGAATTTTCTAAGAGTTAGAAAATTCATGACCGATTTTTT
Source organism: Jacaranda copaia (assembly GCA_014898725.1). Classification (NCBI taxonomy): domain Eukaryota; kingdom Viridiplantae; phylum Streptophyta; class Magnoliopsida; order Lamiales; family Bignoniaceae; genus Jacaranda; species Jacaranda copaia. The sequence continues at coordinate 1,213,119 of JACGDI010002672.1, read as the reverse complement.
GAGGAGGCAAAATTGTAGTCATTTTGGCTTGATCAATTTAATTGTTAAATTGGTCAAATTAATTTAAGAGTTAAATTATGATCAATTAACTAAATTTTAATTAATTGATATCACATGACTATCAATTGGTCAAAATTAATTTAAGGGTTGAGTTAATTTTGACTAACTTAAAACATTAAGCGCTTTGACTTAAAAGTTAAGTCAAACAATTATTAATTGAATTAAAGTATTTAATTTAATTAAGTCAGGGAGATAATTTTTGGGAGAATTATTAAATAAAAGTTCACTTAATAAGAATTAGAATTTTATTGCAAAATATTTCATTAGATGAAATTTGTGCTTTAATTAAATTCACTAATCACAAAGTTAGTGGCCATCTAAGAAAGGGACACTTGGCATCACCTCCTTGTAAGATGTGTGTGACCACTCCCACATATCAATATGGTAGATTACCTAGCCAGATGGGTATGAGGTGAGCACATTTTGTGTAATATTCTCCCAATAATATTGGGTAGTAGGAATATAAGTTATTAGCCTACCATCACTCTCTTTCTCCCTCCTTCCACCACAATATTCCCAAAATTCCTCCCCTCATTCCTTGCTAATTTTCCAACCTTTATATAGAGAAAATACCATTGATTTTGTGTGTGGCCGTATACATTAGAGGCAGTCTATTTTGATTGCCTTTGCTCTTCACTAGACCTGTTTCTAGCAGCCAGTCTTTACCTCTACTTGGAGTACCTCTAGAGTTCTGATCAGCCTAAACTTTAAATTGTAGATTCTTCAAAGGGTGGAGGAGTTATAGTAAAAATTTCAACCTAAATGGAGAATTCTATCCAAGGGAAAAATGGTGGTGATTCTGCTAAGCGGGTGAAGAGTCTGTTTTACGGTTGAAGAGAGTTTGATTATTGCTCTTTGAATTTTTTGCTTTCACCCAAGTATTTTTCTCTTAAAAATCTGAATCCTATTCATGTCTAGATTCTTGTGGTGCAGTGTGGCCTAGTTTATTCACTTTCTTTTGAAACTATTTGAATCCTAGTGCCACATAAACCTTCAAGTGGTATCAGAGTCATATTCATGCAAGGATTTGAATTTTGATTAGCTTAGGTGATTGGTTCTTGTGAAGAAATGATCAAAATCACTATGTATTTGATTCATATAATAGGTTGGAGTGTATGGATGGTCTTGCTTGTGGCTACTTGATTGATGGATTGAATCATGCTATTGTGTGCTTTTATTGTTAAATCATATGATGGGCATGTTTTGATTCAATTTTCTAATATTAAATTTTGATTTGGCATTGGTGAATGTTATATTTTGATATGGCATGCTATAAATGGCCGTAAGTTGTTTTGGTCATTTTTGGATCCAATAAGATTGGATATAATTGGAAAATTTTGAAGAATATGATTCTTGATATTTTAGTTTTTCAAGCATCTTTGAACACTTGATATTTCAGTTTTAAAAGGTGTTTTAATCTGAAATATTTATTCATATTGTGTGTTTTGATGTTTAGAAGTTGCTCTAAAAATCTTGGTTCACAAATGTTGTGCAAAAAATGGCTTGATTCGCACTTGACCCTAAAACAGGGGTGCTATTGGTAGTTGGCTGCTCTTGGCAAGGCTATGACCGATTGGTTGCTACCCAACCTTGAGCTTACCTCAGCTAGCAATGCCCTATTTAGTATTGAGTGAATTTTGAGCTCTTTAGGTTTTTTTAGTAACTGAGGTGGTGTTGAAACGCACACATTGGTTGCTCAAATATTGTGTAAACTCTCAAAAAATATGTTGGACACACATTTAATTGCTTTTAAAACTTGTTTGAGTTGATCTCCAAATATGGCAAAAATATGATGCATAAATGCTATGCTTGTTTTTGCATGACCGATTATTTTTTAATATGATTAGCACTTAATTGTCGGAATTAAATATCAATTCTTGATTTATTTATTATTCGTTTAAATGTTGAATGGTTGATGAATAAATGGGGATGATCTTGAACCTTTTAATATTGATTTTATTTATTTCAAGTTGTTGAAATAGGTTGTATTAAATAGGGTTTGTGTGCCTCTTATTATATCTTGTAAAAGTTGGAAGGAGCAAAGAGATCCAAGGAGGTTGGAAGACCCATGAATGATGAGATACACTTATGTAATAGCTTACTTTAATCAACTCACCTAAAATCAATCGAGTGATACACCTAAGGCTCTAAGTGTGTCACCTAGTTAGGCTCATGGTTATCCTACTCTAGAAGCATACGAGCCTATTTACTTATTTATGCTTTTCGTATCCTATAGATGTATAAGATGCATAATTAGAATATAGAGAACATAAATAAGAAGGTGAAAATGATGAGATCTTTACAAGCAAAAACCCTCCACTTAAAATATCTCATTATTTCCAAATATTAAGTCAAAATGGGTACAAATTAAAAGAGTTTTAATTAATTCAAGCCTTCCACTAATAGTGTACAACATGACAATGCTATCAATTTACGTGATGGCACTCAATCATGAGGGCACACCCAGAAGGAAAACTGTGAGCATACACTTAGCATGAGATGCATCTTTAACTTAACAACCCTTACGCATTGGCACTCAATCACGGGGGATGTCGTAGGCCATTTTGAATCAAAGTTGATTGGTGGGTTTAACTTAATGCCTAGTAGTATAGACGGCACACGGTCACGTGGGTGTATATGAAAAGTGAGATAAAATATATCAAAAGTTGCATAAGATGCAATTAGCAAAAATTGCTAACCCTTCAATTACTCGTGGATGGCACTCGGTCATGAGAGTCCATTAACAACTCATTGAGGTCTTGATTCTTACTAGGAAATTTAAATTCCTAAATTTCTCTTGGGTGTGAAGAATTTGATAAAATAGTGGGAGAAAAATATGCTTGAAAGACCATGAATATATTTAATTTCAAATTCAATCACATGCGTATGTTCTCTTTTTAACCTTTGAGGATTTGTGAAATCTTAAAAATGGTTAAAATTTCACTCAATGTTATTTTGGAAACCAATAAACTAACAGGGCCAAATTTCCACAATTGACTTAACCTCAAAAATTGTTCTAGATTCCTAGAAGTGGATAAAGGACCTATATCATGGTACTCTTAATCTATTTGGGCTTAATATAGATCTTGAGACACATGAAAAGTTCAAGAATTGGGCTTAGGGTCATCCTATCCCCCAGTCTCATGATGGAATTTACAAACTTTAAAAGCTTTAAGGACACATGAATTACACCTTGGTTAAAGTTTACAAGAGTTATAAAGTAAATGAGGAATAAAAAGTTTATGTTATCAAATGAGACTTTTTAAGTTAGGATGGATGGGAACTCATGTGTCAACAACTATGGTCTAAAGATGATTAGGCCTAGAGAAGCTTTTCAACTTGGATGTAGTAATAGACAATTATCTCCATGAGGATTTGATCCACACATCCTCACTGAGTTTTATTGATCAAAGTGTTGATCTATAAGGAGACTACCATGACAAGGGCAAACCTTTGACACTTGTCTCCTCCTCCAAGTTTATAGGCCCTAAGGGTGCTAGAAATGGAGGTAAGAGAAAAAAAAAGTTCTTTCTCGAAGGAAAAACAACTATCAAAGGCATTTGGAGGAGTTAATAAGATTATAGAGAAAACAATCAATATTATTTGTTTCTATTTGCGCAAAATAGGCCATTAGAAGCACTATTGCAAGGTATACCTTACAACCTTTAAGAGGGGTATGTACTTTATTAAAGTGCATTTTAGGTTAATTTCTTTCTCATGGATATATGATATCGCATGTGGCGCTTTTCTTTGTAAATTGTTATAAAGAATAGAAAAAATAATAGAACCAAGTGATGTAGATATAATACACTGCCTCGGCTAAGGAGCAAGAGTTATGTCCAAAGCTAAAGGCATATAATATGTTAACTTATAGAACTTTATACATGTGTTGGACCTTTTTTATAATGTACCATATATTATTGAGAATATTATTTCAATTCCTATTTTAGATAGTGAAGGATTTGATCCTTCTTTAATTACTCATGGTACACTTAACAAAGGATTGTATATATTAGGTTCTTAACCATCACTAATGCACTTTCAACTAAGTAAGCAATCTAGATATCTAAGAAGATGCTATGTTAAAACGTGCAAGACTTGGTCAAATCTCCAAAAATGGGATGAACATGTTAGAAGCTCTCAAAGCACTAAATGTTAGTGGCATTGAGGACTTTCTTGCTTGTGAATCTTGTTTGAAGAGGTAAATGACCAAAGCTCCTTTTGTAGGACAAACGAAGCACTCCAAGAATTTTTTGAATTTGATCCATACAGATATTTGTGGACCACTAAGAGTTAGTGGAAAATGAGGCTATTCTTACTTCATTGCCTTCACCGATGGTAATAGTTGGTTCGGACAAATGTATCTTATGAAGTACAAATCTAAAGCTTTTGAAAAATTCAAAGAGTATAACAATGAAGTAGAAAAGCAAAAGGAACTTAGTATTAAAACCTTTTGATTGGATTGAGAGGAAAAATACTTAATTACCATATTCTTAGATTATCTAAAGGAGAATGAGATTCTCTCTCAATGGACTCCGCTTGACATGTCCCAACACAATGGAGTAGCCGAGAGAGGACACCGTACCTTATTTAACATGGTACGTTCTATAATGAGCTTTTTCGATGTGCTTGTATCCTTTAGAGAATATGCCTTAATGACGGTAGTGAAGTTACTAAGATTAGTATCTTCAAAGTCGATGCCAAAAACACCATATGAGATACAGCACAGCAAAGCACCCTCTTACCATTATCTAAGGGTTTTAGGATATTCCGCCTATGTGAGACAGATAGTAAGAGAAAAGTTGAATAGTAGATTCACCTTGTACAAGTTTGTGGGATACCTAAGAGAGTCTATAGGTTATTACTTTTATGATCCCTCAGGATAAAATATATTTTTTTTGAGAAATGTCGCTTTTTTGGAAAAGGAATTTCTATAAAATAGAAAGGGCAGTGTAATTGAACTTGGTGAAGTTCATGACAATTAATAAATCCCACAAGCAGTAGAAATAAATAAATATGAAAGAGCTTAGTACACAACCTCTAAGAAGGTCAGACTGGATCAGGAAATAACCCAAAACGTTTGGATTTCTTCATGAGATGGGTCAATCAAATAGAGATCCAAAGGCCTATGAGGAAGTTATGTTAGATATAGATTCAGGATGTTGGCTTGAAGCCCTGAGATCTAAAATGGACTCTATATACTCAAATAAAGTATGGAATTTGGTAGATCCACCAAAGAAAATAGTTCCTGATTAGTTGCAAGTGGATCTATAAGCGAAAGTTTGGGATAGATAGAGAAGTGGTAACTTTTAAGGCGCGACTAGTGGCAAAAGATTCCACTCAAAAACTTAATATTAATTTTAAGGAAACCTTTTCACCAGTCGCTATGCCTAAGTCCATCCAAATTTCAATTTCTATAGTCACATACTATGACTATAAAGCATGACAAATAGATGTAAAAAATCGCTCTCCTCAATGGAGATACTGAAGAAAGGATTCATATATAGTAACAACAAGATTTTACATCCAAAATGAGTGAGCGAAAGGTTTGCAAACTCCAGAGGTCTATTTATGGACTCAAATACACATCCCAAACTTGGAACATACATTTTGATTAGAAAGTCAAATCATTTGGCTTTCTCAAAAATATGTATGAACCATGTGTGTGTGTAAGAGGTCAGTAGGAGTAGTGTATAATTTATTGTGCTTTACATAGATGACATCCTTCTCATTGGAAATGAGGTAAGAAAGTCAGAGTACACTAAAGCTTGTTTATATACTCATTCTCCATGAAGGATTTGGGAGAAGCAACCTACGTATTAAGAATATGTATCTATAGAGATAGATCAAAGAAGATGCTGGAGCTTTTTCAAATCTCGTACACTGAACTAAATATTAAAGAGATTTAGTATGAAAGAATCCAAAAAGAGATTCCTCCTTTTAGGATGTGATCTTCATCGCTCCAAGTCTATGGCCCCTTAGACTATCAATGAGAGACACAGAATGTCCCACATATCTTATGCATCCATTACATGGAGCATAATTATATGTCGTTTAATGTACAAGATCGAATATAGCACACTTGCTAAGCATTACGAGTATGTTCCAATCCAATCCTAATGAATGTCACTGGATTGTTACAAAATCCTTAAGAAAGACTACAGACTTGTTTTTAGTATACACCAATGGAGAGTTAAAACTCGCAAAGTTTTTTAGATATTTGTTTCTAATCCAACATAGATAACTTCATATCCACTTTTAGATACTTATTTTACCTTAATGGCAACATGATGAATTAGAAGAGTTCTAACAAGACACCATAGTAGAGACAACCATTGAAGAGAAATAATTTGTAGTTTTGAAAACTACGAAGAAAGGTATTTGGATGAAAAACTTCATCCAAGAGTTAGATACATTGCCTAGTGTGCATACACCTACAATTGTCTTTTGAAGATAATTTAGGACTTGGGCCAAGATCACATCAATGATCTAAACACAGTAAATGCATTATCATTTAATATATGGTATCAATTGATAAAGGTGACAAGGAGTGGATAAAGTTACCTAAAAAGAAAATATAGTAGAACCACTATGTTAACTAGGAAGCTAAAGGTCTTTGGAGGACATCTTATGAAGATGGTCTCAAAGCCACAAGGCATTGGCTTTAGAGCAAATGAGAGATAGTTTGAATAGTGCCCTATAAGTCAATGAGATTGTCCTTGTAAACTATTTTGCTGATGGTACAATGTTGAGTGAAAGATATTCTTTATATGGCATTTGGTGACCATAGAATAAGTCTCACACAGTCATGATCTTAAATTTTTCTAGTCATAGGATCTTATGAGACAGAGCATCTGAGATCTAGACAGAATTCTACTAACGATGCATAAATCTAAGGGTTGGAGATTGTTCCACTTGTATGAGATATGGGTGCATGTTAGTGGGTGCTTGTTAGAGAACAAGGCACTGAAGACCCACCAGAGAATCTACTAGATAGTCGTAGTGGTAAGTCGGTAATGGCTAATTCTCTTGCTTATGCTAATGCATACTATTAGTCCTCTAACTCGAGGGTCCAGGTAACCTTGTGTCTGGTCCTCATACTTTGACTCTTCCTTGACCACCCAATGGGTCTTTTGAGTTGAGATTGAGTATGAGCTATTTGGCATGTAGGTTTGTGAGATCCAAGATAGAATTTGACTACTCATCCTTATGAAGGGCGAGTGCATCTCCTATGTGTTCTATAATAATTGATTTCAAAAAATCCTTGTGCAAGGCAATGTGATAATTTGGAAAGCCATTTCCAAATATGAGGTCACGAAGAGAATCGAACATTAAGAATAGAAGCATAGTATGAAGGCTATTGGGAACCGACAAATATCTTACCCTAGGCCTTTTTCGAGAGATAGGAGATGGAATAACTATATTTTCAAGGTACGCATATTGCTAACATAGTTCTTTGAGAACATTCATTTTGACCAATTAGTTGGGCTCCATAGGCTTGAGGTTGGACATTCACCATTGAGATTAGGTACTCTTCAATTAATGAGATTAATTGAATTGAGTTGCTTATTTTAAAGGAGTTTAAACTATAGTGAATATTTGATATTCCAGAAGTTACAAGAAGTTGTGAGCCAATGTTCAATGAATAGTAAAACCTAATAGGTCACACACAATAGCTAATGACATAATGTATTGAAAGAAAGAGAATTTTCTAAGAGTTAGAAAATTCATGAACGATTTTTTGATGAGGCAAAATTGTAGTCATTTTGGCTTGATCAATTTAATTGTTAAATTGGTTAAATTACTTTAAGAGTTAAATTAAGATCAATTAATTAAATATTAATTAATTGATGTCACATGACTATCAATTGGTCAGAATTAATTTAAGGGTTGAGTTAATTTTTGACTAGCTTAAAATATTAAGCACTTTGAATTAAGAGTTAAATAAAATAATTATTAATTAAATTAAAGTGTTTAATTTAATTAAGTTGGGGAGATATTTTTTGGGAGAATTATTAACTGAAGAGTTCACTTAATAAGAATTAGAATTTAATTGCTAGATATTTCATTAGATGAAATTTGTACTTCAATTTAATTCACTAATCACAAAGTCAGTGTTCATCTAAGCATAGGACACTTGGCATCACCTCCCTGTGGGAGGTGTGTGACAACTCCTACATATGGATATGGTAGAGTGGCTGGCCAGATGGGTATGAGGTGAGCACATTTCATGTGATATTCTCCCAATAATATTGTATAGTAGGAATCTAAGTTGTTAGCCTCTTATCACTCTCTCCTTCTCCCTCCTCCTTCTTGCACAATATTCTCAGCCTTTTCCCCCCTTATTCTCTGTATATTTTCCAACCTTTTTGTTGAGAATAGGCCATTGATTTTTTGTGTGGATGTTTGTATTAGAGGCAATCTATTTTGGTTGCTTTTGCTTTTAACTGGAGTTGTTTCTAGCAGCCAATTTTTGCCTCTAATTAGAGTACCCTTGGAGTTCTGATCGGTCTAAAATTTTGGATTGTAGAATCTTTAAAGGGTTGAGGAGTTCCAGGAAAATTTCAACCTAAATGGAGAAGTCTATCCAAGGGAAAAATGGTGGTGATTCTACTGCATCAGTGAAAAGCTTGTTTGATGGTTAAAGAGAGTCTGACTCTTGCTCTTAGAATTTTTTACTTTCACCCCAGTATTTTTCTCTTAAAAGTCTAAATCCTATACATGTCTGGATCTTTGTGGTATTGTGTGACCTAGTTTATTCAGTTTCTTTTGAAAATATTTGGATCTTAGTGCCATACAAACCTTCAAGTGGTATCAAAGCCAAATTCATACGTGGATTTGGATTTTGATTTTGATTGGCTTGGATGATTGGTTCTTGTGAAGAAATTATCAAAATCACCATGTAATCGATCTATATGATAGGTTAGAGTGTATGGATGGTCTTGCTTGTGGCTCCTTGATTGATGGATTGAATCATGCTATTGTGTGCTTTTATTGTTAAATCATATGGGCATGTCTTGATTCAATTTTCAAATGTAAATTTTGATTTGGCATTGGTGAATGTTATATTCTGATATGGCATGTTATGAATGACCTTAAGTGTTTTTGGTCTTTTTTAGTTTCAATTAGATTAGATATAATTGGAGATTTTTGAAGAATATATGATTTTTACTCAAACTTGTTTTTCAAGCATCTTTGAACACTTGATATTTCAGTTTTAAAAGGTGTTTTAACTTGAAATTTTTATCCATGTTTTGTGTTTTGATGTTTAGAAGTTCTAAAAATCTTAGTTCACAAAAGTTGGGCCAAAAATGGCTTAATTCACACTTAACCCCAAAACAGGGGTGCTGCCGGCAGTTGACAGCTCTTGGCAAGGCTGTGACCAATTAGTTGTTGCCCAACCTTGAGCTTGCCTCAGCCAGCAGTGCCCTATTTGGTCTTGAGTGAATTTTGAGCTTTTTAGATTCCTTTAGTGACTTAGATATTGTTGAAACGCACACATTGGTTGCACAATTATTGTGCAAACTCTTCAAAAATGTGCCTGACATATTTAATTACTTTTAAAAATTTTTTAAGTTGATCTCCAAATATGGAAAAAATATGATGCATAAATGTTATGCTTTTTTTTGCATGATTGATTATTTGTTAATATGATTAGCACTTAATTGTTGGAATTGAATGTCAATTTTTGGTTTACACTAGAAACCAAATCTTTAGTGTTTCTCAAATGCTTGAGGATTATTTTTACAGCTTTCCACTGACATTAACTAAGATCGAATTGGAACCTACTCATAACACTTAGCAAGTGTGCCACATTTGGTCTTGTACATTAAACGGTATGCAATTTGCTCTATGTAGTGGAAGCATAAGGTATGTGGGATATTCTATATCTCTCATTATCAATCTAAGGGGCTATAGATTTGTACAGACAAAGATCATGTCCCAAAAGAATGAATCGGATCTTTGATTCATCCATTCTAAACCTCTTTAGTATCTTATCAGTATATGATGTTTAGGAAAGCCCCAACAACCTCCTCGATCTATCTCTATAGATATTCCTAATAGGCATGAAGCTTCTCCCAAACCCTTCATAGACAATTGTGTAGATAATTGTGCTTTAGTACACTCTAATATTCCTACCTCATTCCTAATGAGAAACATGTCAATGACAGAAAACACAATAAACTGTATACTATTCCCATTAGCCTTCTGTGCACACAAGGTTCATACACCTTTTTGACAAAGTTAAATAATTTAACTGTCTTATCAGAAACATATATTCCAAGTTTGAGACACTAATTAGAGTCCATAAATGGATCCCTGGAATTTGTAAACTTTTTTCTCACTCCTCTTTGGATATAAAACCTTATGGTTGCTCTATATAGATTTTTCTTCAATGTCGCCATTAAGAAAACATTTTTCACATCTATTTGCCATATCTCATAGTCATAATATACAACTATGGCAAGTAGAATTCAAGTGGACTTAGGCATTGTGATCGATGAAAAGGTTTCCTCAAAATTGATACTAGGTCGTTGAGTATAACCTTTTGCTACTAGTTGCACCTTAATAATTGCTATTTCTCTATCTACTCCAAGCTTTCACTTGCAGATCCACTTGCAACCATCCAAAACTATTCCTTTTAGTGGATCCACCAAAGTCTATACTTTGTTTGAGTACATGGAGTTCATTTTAGATCTTATGGCTTCAAGCCAACATCCCAACTCTATGTCTAACATAGCTTTCTCATAGGTCTTCAAATCGCTATTCGATTTGCCCATCTCATGAAAAAATTTAAACTTTTTAGATTACTTCTTGATTCGGTCTGTCTTTCTTAGAGGTTGTGTGTAAGGTTCTTTGATATTTAATTGTTTCTACCACTTGTGGAATTTGATGATCATTTTAAACTTTACCAAATTCAACAACAACACCTTTTCTATCTTATAGAAATTCTTTTTCCAAAAAGGTGGTGTTCCTCAAAGCAAAACACCTTTTGTTTCGAGGGATCTTAAAGGTAATAACCCAAAGACTCTTTTGGGTTTTGCACAAACTTGCACAAGGTAGATTACTATCCAATTTATCTCTTACAATCCATCTCATGCATGTAGGAGATCCTTAAACCTTAAGTTATTAGTAAAAGGGTGCTTCGCAATACAACAGCTTATGCAGCATCTTTGGCATCAACTTTGATGGTACCACACTTAGTAACTTCACTATTATCATTAAGGCATATCCTCAAAAGGATATAAGCACATCGAAGAAGCTCAACATGGAACATACCATGTCCAAAAGGTATGATTTCTTCTCGCAACTACTCCATTATATTGACATGTGCTAAGTAAAATCCATTGAGAGAGAAGCTCATTCTCCTTTAAATAACCTAAGAATTTGGTACATAAGAATTCTCCCTTTTAATCTAATTGAAGTGCTTTAATACTAGGTGCCTTTCACACAGACTCTTAATAGGCTACCTACATCCATATGAATCAAATCTAAAGGTTTGATGGTATGCTCTAATTATCTCACAAAAGAGGCCTTGGTCATTTTTTCCAATATCCAAATGGCCACTCTTATTCCTGGTGAAGTATTCCAAACCATTAATGGCATTAAAGATTTTGCAAGAAATCATTTTTTCCTTTATCTTGTAAAGTTTTTAAATGCTATTAATTATAATACTGATAAAGCTTGTTTTTCTCTGAATTATCCATTTTTGTGTTTTCCCACATTATTCTCCATCATTCCTTTGTCAGAAAATGGATTTGGTACTTATGGTGCATAACAATTCAATATTATTTTGCAAAGCAGATGTCCCCTCACATAATGATCAAGTTCTTACATGATGAACAAAACGAACTATCTTTGCTATAGGTATTTTTATTATGGTTTGCTTCCATAGAAAATTAGCTACAATTATTTTACAAAGCCATCCAGGAATAAACAAAATATAGAACACAAGTTATCATCATATTCCACAAACCATATTACATGAAACAAGTTGTAGTACCACAACCATCATCATATTCCACAACCATCATCCTATTACAACCATCATCACATCCATGAAGAGAGAACGACACCGTATAAGCATCTCTGTTATGTGAACAATGTGCCAACATGCCCTTCTAAACCATCACTCGTCAAGCTTCATGCAATATCGATCCTTTTCAAGATGATGAATTTGGATAGATACCAAAACCAGCATGAGATATTGGTATCAACTGTGAAGGCTTTGGACTCTTCTGGATAATCCCATGGTCCTAAGATTACCATAACTATCACAGCACCCAAAGGCAATCTTGACAAGCATGATGACAAACCCAACAATGTAGATGAAGCCAGCAACACAAGTGTCTTCATGCATAACCATAAGGTAACACGTGTCTACCTACTTTAACATGTGTCCCTAAGTTGTAATAAAGCTAAGTAGTTGCATGCTATGTGTTCTGGAGTTGTAAACAAACTAGCCTGCCATGCGTCCATATTTATATAGGTGTTTTGTGTCATGACATGTGTCTATATACTATATTTAGTATGATGACATATGTCCAGTTGAGATGTATGTTGTAATCATAGGTAGATGACAAGTTTCCCGTAGATTAGACAACTATCTTAGACTCCAAAAAGACTTAATTTTATTTTAATGTTCTTAGGGATCCATGCATACAAATAGGGGATTATACTCTACTTTGTGATCAAGCTAGGGAGAAATAGAACCTTTCATTTTACTTATATACTAACCTTTTAAATTACTTCAATATTTCATGATAATCTTATCAAAGCCTTAGCATACATACTTTCGGATCTTCTGCCAGTCTTTCTATCTTATGTCAAGAGTATGCTCTACACTTGCCTCTATATGGGGAACCTGTGCATGAGAAATAACTGGAGAAAGAAATAGATTTGATCTTTATGCTACGATCCTCTCAATTGACGAATGCTAGCAAGCTCTTTACTGACAAAAAGAGAATCGAACATAGCTTGCCTAGTTGCCCAAGTCACAAAGTGGATGGGGCTTTAGCTTTGGGCGTGGAAGACTCTTCATTTAATAAATACACTTGCAACTTTATCAACTTGTGAGGCTCCCAACCAACCCTAGTATCGGAGCCATGTGATTTTTGAAGCTTAGGAAGCTAGGAGCAAAAGAACGTTAGTATGTAAGCTCAACACTAAGAGAATAGATGATTGGAGGAATTGACAACTCAAACCTATAGATCCCCAAAAGTTTGTAGAAAATTTACTTCATGTATCTTCAACTCTTTCCTTACCCAAACGTTTTGCCAACAGAATAGAAAACTTTGTAAAATAATCCACCATCCCTAAAGGTGCCATGATAGAATAAGTAGTCCCGCCTCTTATGATCCCATGTAATATCTACTAAAAAAGAGGGTCTTTCCTTCAAGGTATTAAGAGCATCAAAGCTCTGCTCAAGTTTCAACCTTATATTAAAGAATATGTATATTCTTCCAAAATGGACCAGTGTGTGCTCAAATATTTCAATAGATAGTAGTATGTGACTCTTTCCATTCCAATAGAGTTTATATCTAAATGGAAAAGGGAAGGTTACACCCACATTTACCTTGGAGCTATCCGTCTTGTCCTTTCTCACCATGAGAGGAAAGGAATACTAATTTCAACTAGAATAGCACTCTTTAGTACTCATTTCATTAAGTACCAAAATATTGTAATTAATACTATGGTAACAACTCTCAATCTTGAAAGTGTTATGGTGACGTTCTTTCCTAATTACACCATGTCTCTAAAACATCCATACCTTTTAACAACATTTAAGGTCCAAACCTAAGTGTCATGTGCGAAGCAAGCTGTATCAACTCATATGGCAACTCTTCATCACCAAATCATGTACATGTTAAAAAATCACTGCCTTAATTTACAAAATCAAGGAATGCACGATGTTTTAACGTTCCTTGTCAATTTAGGACAAGAAGTTCCCACAATTGTACAAGTTCCTAAACAGCTTGAAAGAAAGAAACTTGAAAAACTCATACCCATAAAATGGATCAATAATTATGAGTCTTCATACCAAACTTATAAGATAGTGAAGTCCTCTAGCTTTTAATTCTAAAGACTCAGTGATAGATGCATAAAAACTATCTTTAATGTCCAAAAAGGTGAAAGGCCATCAGGTGTCATCTTTCAATAGATAATGGTTGTGCCAATTCCTATATAAGCAAAAGACCCTTATACTTCTTTGGGTAGTTTTAACTCGGATTGATGAGCAACGTACACAGACAAGATCAATGGACACTTTATTTGGGACATAGATCCCTCCAAAAGTGACCTAGGATGTTCTTGCAATGAGTGGGAATCTAATGATGAAGAAAAAGATTGTAACCAATGTTACAAGCAACAGAAGAATAGAAATAAGAAAAACTCTTGTCATTCTCAAGATCCTAAAGATCTAGGCATTAAGCCCCCGTGGCCTCAATCGTTGTCCTGCTACAGAAAAGACCTTGCATAGATATAAAAGGAACAAAGTACGATGTGCAAAATATAATCTGCCAAAGATATCTTTCTTTTTTCTCCTATAGTTCAACCATGTATGATGTTTCACTATGAAGAAACTTTCCTACTATTGGAGAGACAAATCTACCATTTCAATTATACTTTATCAAAACCTTATGTACAGTCAATGGGAATTGATAGTGATGGAAGGGTAAAGCTTTTCATATAGGAAGAAGAGGTCCTCAAATGGCAAACTACCAATGCTAGAGCATAGAATAGAGTCCTAAAAGATCTTGATAGCAAGATGGAGGAAGTTGTCTCTAATGTACACTCTACTGAAGCCAAGGTTTATAATTTGGCATCCAAGATGCAAAACTTTTGTGATGAGGGAACAAGGTACATTTTATTGATAGATACCTCTGTCTTCTTATAGATCAGAAAAGGTTTAGTGAGGAGTTTTATCAAAAAAAAATTGAGATAAAGAGATTGAGAGCTCAACGTGACTAGATTGAAGCTGACAAACTAAAGGTGATTCAACCTTTCTATCCTACTTATGCTAGTCAACCCCTCCATCAACAATATCATCCAACCTCACCACTGAACTACTCTAAATATTTCTTCATGACCTCTAATGTTCCCAAAAAGAGAACATCATCGTCAAAAGCCTTTAGAAAAAAATTCTCAATAGAAAAAACAAAAGAAAAAAAAAGAAAAGCACTAACATCTTTCTCTCCATATTTTTTCTCTAAAACAAAGCATGAAGATCAGCGACGTCATGAAGCTTATACGGTGATAGAAGATTCTAAGGAATCAAATACTTCATATGATACTAAGAAAGGTCCAGCAAAGGATGAATCCACTATTATAGATTCAAATATCGTATTTAAGGTTTCTCATGAAGAATCATTCGATGGTGATTTGACAAAGATTCAAAACCAGAGCTTGCTGATATAACATCCATTTTGATGGCTTCCAAAATAGGATCAAGCCAGCAAAGAGAAGAAGTTCTCAAACTTTAAAATAGAATCATATCAAGATACTAAACTAATTATGACCTTACCCACACAGAATTCATTCTTCAGGCCAACCAATGATCTGTGGTTTACCTTTGATGACATCTCTATATCAAAAAGGCAAAATAGATTATATTTCTTTATTATCTAGATTAATTTACAACTCACAAGAGATAGAGCCAATCTTCAAACTGTTCTAAGAGAATTCACACATAGATTCACAAATACTCTCAGAGACTGGTTTTAGAGTCATGGAGAATACAAATAGTTGTAATTATCCCAAATCAACAATCCAACAATAGCTCTAGGAGAAATCTACTAGGAGTTTATTAGAAATGTTTCTCTTATCAATGAAATGGTAAAATAAGATTACTTCTCTATGAGATGTTGTTCTCTCAAAAAGAAAGATCTAGACTTTCATTTCCAAAAGATATCCTGATTGTTCTATATGTTGAATAGATCTAACAATCCAAACCTAAAGCATGTCTTTCTTACATTACTTCTAAAGAAAATCCAACCTCAGCTCCAAAGAATAATTATTGCCACAATGAGATATATGGCTCATATATGACTTGGAGAATTCCATCAGATAACTCTTATAGCTTTTGACAAACTTTGCAAGCAACACAATTTCTTCAAAGAACTAAGATAACAAATCTATCTTAAAGAAGACCTGTAACGAATTCTACTTGGAGATAAAGTGTAAAAGCAAAGAAAGTGTTCATGCTTCTCCTCTAAGAAACCAACCTTCAAGAAGTAGAAAAAGAAGAAGAAAAATGCTTAAGGTTCTTCAAAAAGAAGTCCTCCAAGAAAAAGAACATTGATCATTGCTATCTTTGTAGAAAAAAGGGGTACTTTGCAAAAAATTAGCTTAATAAGAGAAGAAAGTCTACTTTCATGATATCCCAAGTTCTACAATATGAAGGTACAACTTTATTTGACATCAATGTTAACTCATTATACTCTAAATAGGAAGAATAAACAGAAGACACAGTGTTTGCCATCTAAGATTCATCCTCAAATGATGAAGAAGCACCCTTAGTTGAAGAATCTAAACCTAATGATTATCTACCTATATATGCTCCAAGCCAACTCAGTTCTTCAAGAAAGCATTCTATCTCGTTATGTTGCAGAACATATTCTTCAATCTAAATATGATAGGCCAATTAAAGTTATTGGATTTATAAATACAGGTGCAATGAGAACTATGATGAATCTAGAAATCCTCCCAGAAGACGCTTGGAAACCTCATTATCAATATTTCCAAGCTGAAAACAGCCAAAGGTTCAAGATATCACTAATCAACAAAAAGCCTATTAGAATTCAATTCTTCCTAGAATGTATGATATGGATACAAGTCCTTGGAAATAATCTGCATGGTAAAGATCTTCTTATTGGCTTTGATCTATATTATAAAGCCCAATGACTATAAGTCCTCTCTATAAGCATCAAGTTCAAAAGAAACTTCCAACCATTCATGACGACTCAAAAAATCTATGCTCTTACAGACTCTTCTATGGAATATTCTGAGTTTGCCCAGAAATTCCTACAATGTTGTGCTGAGTTTTATGTAGAATTCGATTACCCTCATCCATTTTGGAAGAATCCAAATTTCGTCATTCAATTCGCCTTCAAGTTGAATAAATATGCTAACCCTATAAAGATCACTCACCCTAGAATAACTCTAGATAACCTTGCTTCGGCCAAAATATAATGCAGCCAGCTCTTCGTACTAAGATTGATGGAACCAACTAAATCCAGTGGGATTGTCCAACATTTTGTGTGAATAGAAGATTTAAACAAGTAAGAGGCAAGAAGAGGCTCGTCCACTTACAAGAGTTGCATGGTGTCCAAACTAAACACAAACGGTTTGCTTTGTCTAAGAAGCTTTTTAAAAATATAATGATCGAAAGTGTAAGTTTCCATGATCCTGTGGCCTGTGCTGGGAATCTTCGAAGGCAGTGGATCTTGACAAATCTCCTTAAGCTTCTTAACTATGCAATCGGCTCTTCTCTCCAAAAGGGAGCATTCTTTTTCAACATTTTAGACAGTTAGCAGGTAAATTTAGAGAACTCAAGAAGGAAATCTTTAATACAATTAATAATACCAAGAAATTATTAGATTTCCTTAATGAAGAAATACTTATCTAGAAACTTAAGGAGTTCTTAAGTGACATATGGACTAGGATGGTAATGGCCATTTGAGAATTTCATTCCAAGGAATTCAATATTAGGCTACGGAATAAAGCTTTTCTTCTCTGAGAGCATAATTCCATGGGCTTAGATAAGATTAAAAAATTATTGTAGAAGATTCTCATGGGCTAGCTTGTCTTGGGAGAACAACAAGATATCATCAATATAAACCAGCATACTATGTAAGATGGGCTCAAATATCTTTATCATAGCTTTTTGGAACAATAAGGGAATGACTTTGAGTCCAAATGGCATGACCGTCCATTGGTATTGGGTGCTTGGAATACAAAAGGTTGCTTATATCAGCCTTTTAGGTTAATGCCTAGTTGCCAAAATCTTACTTTAAGATCAAACTTAGAGAGTATCATAAAAAGATGCTAATCTCATCCCTAACCAACTCTCCAAACTAAAACCTATCCATCTTGTCTCTACCACAAAGACCATTCCCATTATCCTAATAGCTACTCCTATTCCTAGTGAAGCATTCTAAACCATTAATGTAAGGAATCATCTTTTCCTTTATTTTGCCAAGTTCTTAAATGCTAATTATAATCTTGATAAAGCCTATTTTTATATGGATTATCCATTCCTGTGTTGTCCTACATTGTTCTCCATCATTCCTTTGCTATAAGATGGATTATGGTATTATGGTGCATAGTAGTTGAATATTATTTTCCAGTGCAGATGTCTCCTCATGGAATGATCCAGTTCTTACATGATGAACAGAACAAACTATCTCTGCTATGGATATTTCTATTGTGGTTTGATTCCATAGAAAATTAGTTACAATTATTTTACAAAGCCATCCAGTAAGAAGTAGGATCTAGAACGTAACTTATCATTATATTCCACAGACTATATTACATAAAACAAGCTGTAGAACCGCAACCATCATCCTAATACTACCTATGAAAAACTTCTCCAGATTCACTTGATCACAACCATGAATAGAAAATGGCATTGTACAAGCATGTTTGTTTTATGAACAAGGTGCCAACACACTATCCTAAACCATCGCTCATCAATACTTCGTACAGTATTAATCCTTTTCAAGATGATGAATTTGGATGGATACTAGAATTAGCGCGAGATATTGTTATCAACTAGCAAGGCTTTAGACTCTTCTAGATAATCTTATAGTCCCAAGATTACCATAACTATTACAACTCCCAAAGGCAATCTTGACAAGTGTGATGAGAAACCAATAATGTAGATAAAGCCAATAGGATAAATGTCTTCATGCATGACCATAAGGTGATGTGTCCACCTACTTTGACATGTGCCCTTTAGATGTAATAAAGCTAGGTAGTTATATGCCATGTGTCCTGGTGTTGTAAACTAATCAGCCTACCATATGTCCATATATTTACATAGGTGTTTTGTGTCATCACATGTGTCTATCTACTATATTTAGTATGATGGCATGTGTCCAATTGTGGTGTGTAGTGTAATCACAAGTAGATGACAAGTGTCACATAGATAAGATAGCTATCTTGGACTCCAAAAAAACTTAATTCTGCTGTAATGTCCTTTAGGTTCCATGCCTATAAATAGGAGATTATACTCTACTTTGTGATCAAGCTGGAGTGAAATAAAACTTTTTGTTCTTGCTCATATACTTGGACTTCTAAATCACTTCAAGGTTCCTCCATAGTTTTATTAAAGCCTTAGCATATATACTTTTGGATCTTCTGGTAGTCTTCCTATCTTATGTCTAGAGTATGCTCTACACTTGCCTCCATGTGAGGATTCTGTGTATCAAAAATAAACTGAAGAAAGAAATGGATTTGATCCTTGTGCTACATTCCTCTTAGTTGATGAACTCTAGCAAGCCCTTTACTAACTAGAAAAGAATCCAACAAAGCTTATCTAGTAGCCCAGGCCCCAGGTGGATGTAGCTTTGGTTTGGGCGTAAGGAGACTCCTCCTATTAATGAATACACTTGCTTGCAGCTTTATTGATTTGTAGATCATCATCCATAAATATTTTGAACAATTCATGGGCCTTATTAGTGGCATCATTGCCAATGATTTTCGATGGACTTTGATCAAATATGTAAGTTCTCTTTTTGAAGTCAAGCACTCTTTTGAGGTTTCTCAATCTGTTGTGCAAATTGGGCCCAATTAGTTTATAGATTTCTAGAATTTTTGTGAGTAGATTCTTAGCTATTTTGAGTTTGAAGATTTCACAAATCTACAAAAAGCAAAAAAAGAGAATATCAGCATTTGATTGAATATTGATATTTTAAAAACATATTTTTGGTGTTTTAAGCCGATTTTTCTCCCACTATTTTATCAAATCCTTCATCCCTTAGAAGAATTCAAGAAATCATATTTCTAGTGAGAAGCAAGATTCCAAAGACTTGCAAATGGACCCTCGTGATTAAGTGTCATCCACAAACAATCTAAGGATAAATAATACTTGCTAATTTTATCATATAGAACTCTTGATATATTTTGCCTCACTTACCATGTAGACCCATGACTCATGAGACATCTATATTACTAGGTCTTAAGTTGAGCCTACCAATCAAACTTTGATTCATGACAGCTCTACAACATCTCCCATGACCAAGTACCAATGTGTGGGAAGCCTAAATGCTCAGTATATGCATTATATACTAAGTATATGCTCACAACTTTCATCCTAAATGTGACTCCTGTGATCGAGTGCCGTCACACAAATTCGATAGCATTATCATGGCATATACTATTGGTAAAAGGCATGGATTAATTAATACTCCATTTAATTTGTATCCATTTTGACTTATTATTTGAAAACATTTAGACATTCTAAAGTGGGGGGTTTAAACTTGCTTGCTAAGATCTCACCAATTTTATCTTCTTATTTAGGTTTTCTATATCATAATCCATACATCACATACATTAATAGGATATAGAAAGCATAAATAAGTAAATGCGCCTAGCATGCTCCTAGAGTGGGATGACCATAAGCATAACCAAGTGATCCACTTAGAGCCACAGGTTCATCACTCAGTTGATTTTAAGTAGGTTGATTAAAACAAGCTATTACATGAGTGAGTCCGCATACATTCATGGGTCTTCAAGCTTCCATGGTTCTTCTTTACTTCTTGCAACTTTTATAAGAGAAAAAAAACCTCACTCCTAGTGATTCAAGTTTCATAACTTTTACATGATAGAACAAGGGGCGTGCAAGCCCTATTTAATATGATCCATCTCAACAACTTGAAATTAATAAAATCAATATTAAAAGACTCATGATTATCCCCATTCATTCATCATTTATTCAACATTTAAATGAATAATAAATAAATCAAGAATTAACATTCAATTCCAACAATTAAATGCTTATAATATAAACAATTAATTGGCCAAGCAAAAATAAGCATAACATTTATGCATCCTATTTTTGCAACAATTGGAGATTAACTTTAACAAGATTTAAAGAAGCACTAAAAATGTCAAACATAATTTTGAGAACTTGCACAATACTTGTGCATCTATTTTGTGTGAAATAAAACCTTTTTGATCACATGAAGGAGCATAAAAATGAATCAAAACTCACCATCACCAAAATTGGGCACTGCTACCCATGCTAGGTGCATGACCAGGCTTGTGTGCACATGGAGTGCAGACACTACCAAGGCAGTGCCCGGTAGTAGCGCGGCAGCTTGCTGATTACCAAGTGTGGTCCGAGTCATCTCATTTTCGGCTCAACTTTTGTGCACAAAAAATTTTAGAATACCTTCTAAACATAAACTCGCACAATATAAATGAAATTTCAGATCTAAAACAACTTTAGATCTGAAACCTCAAGTGCTCACAAATGCTTCAAAAATCAAGTTAATATGAGAATCACATTCTTCAAAAAATTTCCAATTACATCCAATCAAATTGGATAAAAAATGACCAAAACAACTTAAGGTCAAGTAAAACATGTTATACCAACATATAACATATTCTACTGCTAAATCAATATTTAACATTAGCTAATCATGAATCAAATTACACTAACATATGAATTAACAATTAAAACACATATGAGCAAAATATCTAATCATCATCAAAGGAGCCACAAGCAGCATCATCCAAACACTCCAATCTATGATTTAGATCAAGTGTTAGAAGATCTAGATCAATTCATCACATGAATCAATCAAAAGAGAATCCAAAATATAGCATGAAATTAGGCTTTGATACCACTTGAAAGAGATGTAACGCTAAGGGTCCAATTTAAAACATTCGACAACTGAAATCTAACTGAAATTACACCATTTCAAATATATAAATCATTTCTATATAATGTATTAGGTTCATATTGTTGCCTCTCAAGAAAAATCCAACCAAAACGTGAAGTTGTACTTCCTTTCCTGAAAGCAGACTGCTTCTGGTGCAGCAAGGTCTGATCAACTTTTGACCAGGCATATCACCTTGGATTCAAGCCAAATCTGGACCAAAATTTCACCAACTCAATGAATAATGTCCAGTATAAAATTCAGATCCAAAATCATCTCGAAAGACCTTGAACAGACTCCAGGAAATCTCTGCTGGAACAGAGGATCACCAAAAACAAGCAATCCAAAATTCATCTTGCCTCTAATGCTAAAGTCCACACAACAATGAACAATCCATTTATCCTAAATATAGATGGAAAAATTAAGGATAAATAGAGCTGGTAGGATTCCAAAACTGAGAGGGAGGTGATAAAGAGAGTGAAGCCTCAACTCATGAAAGAATCACTTTTGAAGGGAAATTTTGGATGTAACTTTTAGATGCACAAAATGTACGAAAGATCTTAGCTTGGCCTCCCCCTTCCTATATCCATATATAGAGGGACAATGGTGTGACGCCAAGGTGGTGTCAATCCTTCCTCAAGGTGGGGAGAGCCACTAAAGCATGCCAACGTGCAACCATCTTGCAAGTTACATGTTAATTAGTGTGAATTTGAATTTCATTTGGAATTTACCAAATAAATTGTAATTCCACTACAAACAAACATTTCATTTGAATTCTCCCGCCAAAAGTATTTCTTCACTTTAATTAAATTAAACACTTTAGTTTAAGGGTTTAGGGTTTAGGGTTTAGGGTTTTTGTTAACTAACTCTTTAAGTTGACCAATTGATAGTCATGCGGCACGAAATTAATTAATATTTAATTTAATTAGTCTTAATTTAACTTCTTAAATCATTTAGATCAATTTAATAATTAAATTGATCAAGCCAAAATGACTAAAAATTGTATCAACTGATTCCCTAAATTTTTGGCAACTTTGGAATTCTTCTAACACTTAGAAAATTCCCTCAATATTTAGGATTGTCGATTGGCTTTTGTGTGTTAACTATTAGGTTCTACCGCTCATTAGACATAGACTGACAATCTTTGTGACTTTAGAATAACATGTATTCACATTAGTTTAAACTCATTTAAACTAACTGGCTCAATTCAGTTAATCTCTATTAATTAAGGAATATCCAATCTCCATGGTCGATGTTAAATATCAAGCCCATGGAGCCCAATAATTAGCCAAATGATGCTTTTGATAATCTATTCTAGCTCTATGCGTGGCATGCAAATACGATCATTTTGTCTCTTGTCTCCACAAAAGAGGCCTAGGGGAAGATATTTGTTGGCTTTGCAATAGTTTTGATTTTATGCATCTATTCTTAATGTTCGATTCTAGTTTGTAACCTCATCTTTGGAAAACCATCTTCCAAATTATCACACTGCGTTGGTCAAGGACTCCTTGGAATTGATCATCATAGAACACATAAGAGATGTACTCGCCTTCTACAAAAATGAGGAGTTGGATCTCATCTTGAATCTCATAAACCTCCATATTTAAGTAGCTCATGCCCAATCACCACCAAAACACTCACTAAGTGGCCAAAAATGGAGTGAAAGTATGATGACCTAAACATAAGGTTACAATAGATCCTTAGGCTAAAGGACTAATTATATGCAATAGCATAAGTTGGAGAACTAGCTACTATCAACTTGCAATTATGGCTATCTAGTAGATTTTCCGAGTGAGTCTCCAATGCCTTGTTCCTTAACAAGCACCCACTAATATGCACCCATACCATATAATCTCATAAGATTCTATGATTTGGGATATTTAATATCATGACCATGTAAGATTTAATCCATGATCACCACCTAGTGCGTAACTGAGTTCCATAGTCTTGTGTGATCTAAAGGCTCCAACTATGTGCTGGTGAAGCAATATAAGCATAAGATAAAGATAGTCATTTATAAAAAATATCATGCAATCAAAATTGTATCACAAATTGAAATAGTTTACATGCCAATCTTATTAGTTTGCAGGGCACTATTCCAACAAAAAGAATATGAGTTGGTGTTAAAGATGCTATGAGATGGCAACATAATGATTGAAAAAGCCATGAGCCAAATTACAACCATATTCGCAACTTCTCTAGATCAAGTAAGTGTAAATACAAGGGAAATTTAAATTGGCACCTCCAATTAACTAATTGTCTTATCAAGAACTCACAAGCTCTTAAAATGCTATACAAAGGGTACGAACAAAAAACTAGAAGTAAATGAGTTAAACAGCAAGGCTATGACATTTAACATCTATCCATATCTAGAAAATCTTACTTTTCCAAGAATACCTAACAAATAAACATATATCTATGCCCTTTCAATTCTACCATTGCTAGTTGATAGCAAAATACTACTATTGTTTTCAATTGTTGATGCAGGAACTTACTAACTGAAGAAAAGGGCAGATTACCTGTAGATACCGCACATATCTTTTTGTATATCCTAAATCATTTACTAGTGGAACTTCCAATGCTTTTGCCAGTAGATGAGCTAAAGCAACAAACCTAGAAAAGCAAAAGGAATGGAAAAGGAAAGAAAATGTAAATCTCTATTCTCTACTAGAAGATTTTGTTTAGACATTTTGCCATAATTTTCTCCTAGACCGAGTTTGTTTTCACTAGCACTTATATTCCCTTTGAAAACATCCATAGAAATTCTTCAGACAACTCCAAGAAACAAATAAAGAAAATATATCAAGAACACTAGCATGCAATGTGAGGGGAAAATAATGAAGTATGAGTTACTAATTAGTGAAGATGCATTAACTGATTGGAGATGCTAAATTTCCGCATCCAAACATTATGTCCACATCTAATGCAAACCAAGCTTCAATAGTAAAATGAAAAAGAGTAAAAGAGAATAACAAATGCAAAATAATGCCTTCAAATTGAAGGGATAGAGATTTCTTAGACCAAAATTTTAACAAGATTTTCATGGATATTAAAGGTAACACTTAGTAACACCTTCTAACTAGGTGTGTTAAAGATTCCTACTAAATTAACTACATGGATTCCTAAACATTTAGGGAAAACTATCAACTTTGTTGGCCTCCCATAGGGAGACCCAACAACAGCCAGACTCACCCAACTGCTATTGGGTCTCACGAGTGGGGAGGCTAGCAGCAGCTCACATCCCGGCC
The DNA here is from genome assembly GCA_014898725.1 of Jacaranda copaia. Classification (NCBI taxonomy): domain Eukaryota; kingdom Viridiplantae; phylum Streptophyta; class Magnoliopsida; order Lamiales; family Bignoniaceae; genus Jacaranda; species Jacaranda copaia. Next base: position 1,187,927 of record JACGDI010002672.1, on the reverse strand, counting down.
GAGAGCTAGTTGCCGCTAGCTCTCAGCGATGAGCATCTCACTAGCAACAATGTCACGAGAATGTAATAATAATTAAAAAGAAAGAAGAAGAAAGGAAGAAGTTGTAGGGAATTGAAATTGAAATATAAATGGAGTTAGGGTTTTGTAATTTGGTCACTCGTTGCTTTTACATTTTTTATTGTTTTATATTTTATTTTGATAATTTTTATTTAATTATAGTAATTAATTTTTGTAATTTTAAAATTTTTAAATTCAAAATTTAATTATTCAATAGTTATTTATATCTGACTCTAATTCATATTTTGATACTTAATATTTTTACATATTACATTTTTATATAATTTTTAGATATGTAGATGTAATAATATTAATCAATAAAAATATTCTCCATTATTAATATTTTGGAGTTTAAAATTTATAGAAGTTTTGATATTTTAGGATTTAGAGTTTAAGTTTTTATATTTAGATAAATTTTATTAGTTTTCTAAATTAATAATACTACCAATCTACAAAATAAAATTATAAAATGATATATTCATCTTATATTATAGGTATAGAGTATAGTTAGATATTTTAAAATATTTAAATATTGTTTGGGTAAGTTTATAAGCTTGTCAAAATATTTTATAAGATGTTTGGTAAAAAGTGTTTCATAATCGTTTTGAGAAAGTAGCTTATAAAGATTTTAAAATAAGATGTTAGAAACTTATAAACTTTTCTTAAAATGGTAAGGAGTTATTAACTTATTTTTAAGATCTTAACAAGCTCCCTAAATGTTAATCTTATTAATTATAAAATTATCATTACTAATACCTTATATGCTCTAAGATCTTATTATCCAAACACTTTAAGAGCCTATTTTTGAAAACCAATCTAGCATCCTATGAGATCCAGCAACAACTGGCCTCGCGATAAAAGCCTCAGATTTGCTGGCCTCCTGAGTCGTGGGGCTAGCAGCTGCTGGCTCCCAATCATCTCGCTGACACCTTTTATTGTTTTATATTTTATTTTAATAACTTTTACTAAATAATAGTGATTATTTTTTTTAATTTTTAAATTCAAAATTTAATCTTTCACTAGTTAGTTATATATGACTTGATTCATATCTTGATACTTCATATTTTTAAATATTATATTTTAATATAATTTTAAAAATTCGATTTTATGGCGGCTATTGAATATTGACATTTAGTTTTAGATATGTAGATATAATAATGTTAATAAATAAAAATATTCTCTATTATTAATATATTGGGATTTAAAATTTATAGAGTTATGAGACTTTAGGTGTAGCACCCTACCTTGGGATAGCACCTAAATTGAGGCACTACTCTGATTCAGATTTAATTCTCAGAGTACAAGTCAACAATAGGCCCATAAATCAAACATCTCAAAATTTAATACTAATTCAATTCCAACAATACTAAATAAAACCACAAAAAATGGATATATCAAAAGAGTTTAGGAAACTGAGTCATATTACAATCTCTGACAAATTAAGCCATCATTTTCATTTTATTCTACAATCTTCAAGTAAAATATATACATCAAAAGGTCTCTAAGGTCAACCAAATAGTTATAAATTCCATACTTAATTTTGGCTCCAGTTCTATTACAAAATAACCATATACTCCATTCCAAGCCTAGTGTCCACCAGAGCTCATCCCTGTCTGAAAGATTATGAAATAGGTAAGTCCGACGACTTAGTGAGGGATATGTACATGTAACAACAATGTTTGAGAAACTCAAATCAATAAAATATAATCTTTATCAGATTAAATATAATGAAATTCAAAAAAACAGACAGGCAATACAAAAAAACAAACAAGAAACTCTCCAGCCTTATTGCTCGAGGAACAAATTACAAGCAGCCAGAAATCATTTAGGCAAGTCAAACCTAAAGCATATACATTTCAAGAAAAGGACATAAGACATGCATTGTAGATTCACTTTATACTAGATAGACAAATAATTTACCTAAGTGTAATAGTTTGGTATATGGCAGATGCCTATACGAACTGTATAGCACATCGCTAATACCTAGAGAGAAATTCTTAGCATATCACTCGTACCTAGGGAAACATTCCTAGCATACGGTTGGCACCTAGGGAGAAATCCCTAGTGTATCGGTGACATCTAGGTGGAAATTCCTAGCATGCCCCTACATAACCAAATAAATCACCCAGTATGGCCCTTGACCCACATAATCACCATACAGATAACAGAGTAACTGCTCATACATATGCCCAGAGGGAAATTCTTAGTGCGTTATCTGTCTTGGATCAATAGATCGAAGTAAAACATAACAGAATGCCTCCTAGGCAACAAAAATCAGTAAATGGAAAATAGATAAGCCAACATAGCTAATAAGCATAGAGCCAAAGATAGATATGTCAACAAGGCAATAAGTACAGCATGAATAGTACAAATACGAGACTGACAAATATTATAATAACATACAACAGATAGAAGTTCTAGGCACCAGAATGGATAAAAAATAGAGCCAACATAAAAAATAACCCTCACAGATGTAATCAAGTCAGATAACAGATAACAGATAGATTTCAAATACAGATCAGAATACGATTCAAAAATTGTAAAACCTACACCGGGGTAGATTACAACCACAAATAAGAAATGTAACACCAGATCGACAGACCCTCACATAGTTTACAAACAATTAAGAGTAGCTTAACGAAGCAACAAATTAGAGTGGGAGACCCTCATCTCTTGCAATCCCAAACAGCAATAGTCAAAAATTAATTCTACTGCTCGTCGGTGCCCACCTTGCCATCACCTAATCTAGAAAATATGCCATGAGTTAAAATTCTCTAGAATTAACATTCACGTATAAATCCCTAGTCAAATTCCCATTCTAACACTATTTAACTTATAATAGTTCCATATATCAAAATTTATATTCAACTTATTAGCAACCAACATACGAGTCCAAAATCATATCTCCTATCACCCTATTCATCGCATAGGAAAATAATCATCAAATTACATACATCGCCTCAAAGGCTCGACTCAGACAAAAACTAGCAACTGCATGCATGCATGCACATATATATATATAACATACAATTAATCAATGAAATTTGATTTCACTAATGAGGGCTCAAAATTTCAAATTAAAAGCACCGAGACGATTACTGCATCGGGATAAGGAGACTGCCTCTCCACTGCCATCGGATTGCCATCCACCGTCGCCAGAAAACTCAACTCCACCACAAAATTATTCCTCTCGTTGCAAGGATTCCAATGCTACCTTTCATTTCCAATTTGGAGCAACATAGACACCAAAACAAGCCAAAAACTGCTAACTCTGTCATTTCTCTGCTGAGTTTTGATCACCGTCCTGCCGTCAATGAAGTTGCCATGCAAGGGTATTGTTGACCTCCTCATGTCAAGTGCTTCCCAACCCAACCCACAAAATTGAAAATGGTCACTAGAAACCATGATACCCAGCTAGCACCATGGGTTAGCCGCCTCGGTCGCCTCCTGCCACCGCTGCTTCGCCGCTTGGGTGGTGGGTTTTGGTGGTTGAGGGTGTAGGTGGTGGTGAGGGGAAGAGATTGGTGGGATTGGAGGGGTGTACAGTCACCGGAAGATGGCCAAAGGATAGTGGTGGTGGTTTGGTAAAGAAGAAAAAACAAGAGGAAAAATGGTGAAAGAAAAGGAAAAAGGAAAAATGAAGGAACAAAACGGAAAGGAAAAGGGCCCTGCCCGATCTAAAATATGATTTTTTTGATTTTTTGATTTTTTTAATAAAATTTTAAATTATGTAATTTTACCCCAATTTTTTAGAAAATTGTGATTAGCCCTAAATTGTTTAAAAGTAAACACAATTAAGTTTATAAAAATTATAACTTAGCTCACAAAATTTTTGAAATAATTAATAACATGAAATTCGTAAAATTTTTAAATAATGATAAAATCATATATTATAAATAAAATCAATAAAATTTCAGGGGTGTTACATTAGGATTTAGAGCTTACGTTTTTACATTCAGATAAATTTTATTATAAATTAATAATAGTACAAATCTATGAAATAAAATTATAAAACGATATATTCATCTTATACTATATGTATAGAGTATAGTTAGATACTGTAAAACATTTAAAAGTTGCTTGGGTGAGTTTGTAATCTTCTCAAAATATTTTATAAGATGTTTGGTAGCTTATAAGATGTTAAAAAGTGTTTCATAATCTTTTTTAAGAAAAAATCCTATAAATATTCTAAAATAAGATGTTGGGAACTTATAAGCTCTTTCTAAAAGAGTAACGAGTTTTTAACCTTTTTTAAAATCTTAACAAGTTTGTTGAATTTTAATTATATTAATTATGAAATTATCATTATTAATACTTTATAATCTCCAAGATCTTATTATCCAAACACTTTGGCTCTACACACTTGCATTTTGGGTATTTTCTAGAAAAAATTTGGGAGAACGAATTTTTGAGAGAAAAATTGGAGAAAGTGACAACAGTTTGTTTTTGTTTTGGGAATATAGGGAAAATTGTTTGAAAATGAGTTGTTAATTTGTCAATGTTTTGGTGGATGGACAAACTTTACTGTAAATATTAAATCAATTACTATTTTGTTCGGTTGGTAGGAAGAAAATTATTTTTTATGTAATATATGTATGTATATTTATAGTTGAATTTGTATACAAGTAAAGATGGTAATGAATTGATGTATAACTAATTTAATTCATAATTTAGTTTGATATTTTATATTTTTTTTAGAATTGTAAATAACAAAAGATGTATTACTTTAAAGAAAGCATTCATTAATTAAATTAAATATATAATAAATTATAATTATATGTTAATATTATTAATATCATCTAACATTAAAAAAATTATTAAACTATAACATAATTCCAATTTTAATTAAAATCAACTATTTTAACCATTTATTATTCCATATTTATGTGTACATAAAACTTAATTAATTATTTGATAAAGATAATTATTTCATAGATGAATACTTAGTAATAAACAAAATAATTATTTAAAATTAATTTATTTAATTAATTTATTATTAAATTTAATTTTATATGTAATCAATTATTAAATTAAATATAATATTAAAATATTTAATTATATGTGTAATTATTTATCTGTATAAAATATAATTTGTGTAAATATAATAATTCATTTAGTTAATTAGACAAATTAATTTTGTTAATATAATAAGTTATCTAATTAACTTAGGGCCTGTTTACTCTGTGATATGAGATATGGGGTGATAGGATGAAAAGAGAGATGAAGAGTAAGATTAGGATAATTTTATATTTTTGATTGGATGTTTATTTTGTGAGATGATATGAATGACAAAATTGAATTATTGTACTGAGAATATTTACATAAACATGAATTATAGAACTTGGATAAATTTTAAAAGACTAAAGTACCCCTAGTTAAAATATTTTTCTATTTAGCATAAAAAAATTAATTTTTCTCCATGTCAATACAATATCGAACTATTTCTTCTTTTTTCTATTTAACATCAAGAAATTAACTTTTCTCCATTCCAATACAACATCTTTACACAAGTTATATATATTGATTTTTCTTTTAATTATTTTAAAATAAATATATTTTAATATTTAATATTTTTAATTATTATTAAATTTTTTGATTGGTGCCACAACTAGAAATTATTTGAATTTGCGGCGCCAAATGTATCATAAAATATCACTCAAATCATCCACACAGTTGTAGGCCAACATATTTTTACTGGGCTTCAATCCCACAAAGTAAGCATGAGATGAGGTAGGATAATGGCCTTCATCCTACCTCATCCAACAAAGTAAACAAGCTCTCAAAGTATTATATCATTAATACGTTATTTGTTAGAAAAATTATTTTCTAATAAACAAAATAATTATTTAAAAATATTTTATTAAATTAAATAGATGATTATGTCTATATGAGAGGATATTAAATTTTTTCAAATTTTATTTAAGAGTTTGTGATGGATTTATGGCTGCTCTGTACATGGTCCCATGTTAAAGAAATTGGAGAATGTATTGATTACTTTTGTGACTAAAAGAAATCAGTCACTAATTTAGTGACCATTTTTGTGATCCAAGAAAAATCAGTGACTGTTTTTGTGACTCAAGAAAAATCAATCACTAATTTAGTGACCGTTTTTATGACCCAAGAAAATTCGATAACCACTTTTCTAATCCAAAAAAAATTGACCACTAATTTAATGACCGATTAGTGACCACCATGTTTGGGTAACTAATTTCGTCACAAATCAATCACTAATCTGTTATTTTTTTTTAAGTTTCAAATAAAATTAGTTACAAAGCGATCACAAATCAATCACAATTTAATGACCACTCCCAGCAGTCATTGTTTGACGGTCACTAAAGCCAATTTTTTTTTTGCAGTGATTCTATAACATATATTCAAAGCATCATTGTTAATTCAGCTGCTAGTCTTTTGTTTGAAATTTTAGTTTACAATTCTATAATGAATAATGACAGTAATCGCATGATTTTTATGCCTAACATCAGCAATGCATGGTTTATACTCAATGGCTAGTTTTGTGACCGATGTATTGTGGATGCTATTTGGTAATACACTTACAAAATCAATAATTAAACCGGTGGTTATGTAATATTTAATATACTGAATGATATGGAAAGTTTAACGCCAATTTTAGTTATGAATAAAATAACCGTTTGTTGACTTTTAATTACAATAATTTAAAAAAGGAAAAAAAATGGTTTATGTGCTCTTTTATTTGTAATTTTATCACATCATAATGTATTTGATATTTGCCCATCCGCTAGAAATTGAGTACAAGATAGATCAAATATATTAGACAATCATTGAGGTTATGCATCATTTAGTTGTATATATACATATATACACAAACTTTGCAAAATGTGCCTTGCATGCTGTTTATTCATAAATTAATTTCTGTTTAAAACTCATAGTTGCGTACAAGTAAAATTTGAACTTGATGAGAGTTTATACATAGCCATGTGTGTCAATCATTATTATAGAATTAAATATATTGAGTAATTGCATATTTATTGAAATATATGTTAATTTTATTACAAGAGTTACATATTCTCTTTAACGGATAGCTAATTGATTAAAATTATAATTGAATGTGCTTTTAATACCAACTAATTATGTTTTAATTAAATCATTATATGGGAGGTGGATGTTGTTTATGACTATCATTTGATTGCTAATTTCTTATTAGAAATGATAGAATTTGTTGGAAGCAACCTAGCCATTGATTTACATGATTATGTTACTTAAGATAAGTGTAGCTGATAACTAATTCGAAATTGCATTGTGAATAAATTGTCAGTAACTGAGCTGTGAAGTGGAATGATCATTCATAAAATGGAATGATCATTCATAAAATAGACTTTGAGTTCATCGTTTCCTAATAGTTGGTTTATTAAATTGGAAAAGGAAATTTGCTTCTTTAATCCCTTGCTTCTCCAATCATGTGAAATCATCATCAATAAAAAAATGGAAAAAAAAACATTTATTTATGTTGATTTAATTTACAAATGAGAATTAAAAATTTACTATTCTAGTTTCTTTTATTTAAGCACATGAAGTAATATTTAACATTTTATGATTTCAGGTGTCTTACTAACATTCAATATATGAAGCTAGAAAATGTAGAGATAAGAGAGTATTTGCTGCCCTTTTTATAAGTGAAATGTCACGATTCATAGTAATTTTAATTACTCTGAGGTGTGAGAAATGTAACTATCTTATTAGCTTTTAAGGTGCAGGGTATATGTGCCCAAAATGGGAAAATATTTTCCTCCAATTTCAAGAGAAATGCGGGAGTTTTTTTTTATTAGTTATGAAAATTTTGGATGTGGTCATTATTATTTAAGAAGTATTGCCATCATCTATTCTTGTTTACTTTCTTCTAATTTATAAGAAAAATGTCGGGGTCTAAAATAGATTTCAAAGTTATCCAAAACTAGTAGGCTACGATGTTTTTGAGTATATTAGTGTACAGGAAGTATATATCAAAGAAATGAGAGATGTCCAAAATGGCCATAGAAGAAAATTGGAAGTCCTAAAGATCTGAAGAATTTGCAAGTGATATTTTAACTATTCAATCATATAATTAGTGGAATGCTATTTTATGAGATACACTTGGGCAAAATTACATTTTTAGTCCCACAAATGAGGGTATAATAGATTAATCCCTTGCTTTATGAGAATTTTTATTACATCGTATTTTAGAAAAAAGTTAACAAGTTTAGTCCCAAAATAGCGTTTTCGTCTATTGTTTAGCGCTTCAAGCATGTGAGAATCATGTGGCCGTTAGTGGAAGGGGCAAATATGGTTCCTCTTTTACCTATTGAAAGAGGGCTTGTGAAGGAGGGAAAAATTGGCATCCTTTTGCTTGTAATATATGTTGATCAAAAGCAATTGGGACCAAATTCCTTTTCCTTTTTTTCCAATTTCTCCAAGTTTCAATTTTCATTGTTGTTTCTTTTGTAAATTTCCAAAAATTGTAGGTAAATGTCTGAGATTGGCATTGGAAACTACTTTTGTAGAAAGGTTGCGAGACTAAGAACAAGTTGGATGAATAAAAATCCTAGGAGGTGATTCCATGCATGTGCAAATAGGAGTGGAGGATACCAATTTTTCACTTGGGAAGATAATCCAATGTGCCCAAGGTCAAAGGTAATTATTCCTGGGCTTCTTCATCGCTTGAATAAAATGGAGCAAAAAAAAGCAATGATAAGGAAATGGCAAAATTTTTTATCTCAGTGTTCATCTTAATACTGAGCATTGAGATATGGAAATGGAAACGATGAAAATGATAGTGGGTAGGTTGGATGGAGACAGAGAATGGGGATGATTTTTGTACTACTTGAGTAGCAAGCATGGAGGTTGGTTGGAGCTTTCACTTAATATTTTTTTTTTCAGGGGGGTGGGGGGGTGGGCTTCTTTTGCCCTTTTAAAGACTATAATGGAGATGAAAGTTTTGTTGTAATGTAATCTTAATATTTATGCTATGCTGCTATGCCACTTTCTTGGCAATGTTGCTATTGATGTTAATGGAGAATGGTAGCTTTTTTTTTTTTTTTTGGTTGCCTTGTTTTAAGCTTTATAATGTTAATGTAAATGGTGACTAGAATCATTTTGTGGCTCAATTTTATTTTATTTTATTTTTGCCAATTTGCCAAAATGAGAATGCCAAATTTTGCACTAAAACTTGTAACTTAAAGCTTGGACTACATTCACACTAAATACCAATTTACCAAAATACTAAATTAAACCAAATGCCAGAATACTACAATGCAAATGCCACATTCAAACTAGACTGCATTCACACCAAAATGCAAATTAAACAAACTTTAAAGGTTAAAATCAACATTCCAATCAATATAGCAGCATTCAAATCAAAATATATTCAAAATGAACTAGAACACCTTAGTACATTATATCAAATACTCCTAATCATTCCATTAACCATTCAAAAAATAATTATTAGTTTCAATAACCACCAATAGTAAAAAAATGGAGAATGACTCCATAAACTATTCCAAAATAACAATTAGTAGCAAAAATCATTGAGAGTATCATTCTCATGTACCCAACTAATTACAAAAATCAAAAATGAATCTTCATCTTGCTATCATTTACTTTTTCTTCTTAGACTTTTTGGACTTCTGGGAACTACCTTGAATTGATGCCAAGGCTATACTTAGATTGCTCATAGTCACAAATATTTTCCCTCCTCTCACAAAAACTGACATATTTCCAAATGCATTTGCTTGGGTGCTAACACAACTCTTAATCTAAGACATGCCAGGATGATTGGAAGTAAAAGGAGGGAGAGCTTTTATGTTGATTGTTTGAGGCCTTGGTATAGGAGGATCACATTTTGACCTAGAGTAGGCACCATAGTGAAAGATGGACTTGTCAAGGTAGTACCACGTCACTTGGTTGAGTATTTGTTGCCTTTTTCTGACTAAGAAAAACAAAAACGTTTTTGCTTATGTGGTGAGGAACAAGAAAATAGTTATATATAACAAGATAAGTTTTTCTCTGATAAATCTAGTACTTACTTTCTCCACAAGTGGTTGAATTGGTCTTATACTTCCACTAGCAGCATTAGCAGAGCCATTTCTCTTCTCCTAAGTGCACTAGTTAATTTAATTTAAAAAAATAACTCAAAAGAAGAACTTAATAGCTAAAACTTAAATACTTTAAAAATAAACTTACAGTTGGCATTATTTTTTCCTCAGCTCCAGTTTTCTACAAATTTGATACAAATTTTATTCTCTTCCTTGCTATGCCAAATTATACAACTGACATTAACTTATAGTGATTAAAATCATATTACTAGGTAATTTAATCTCTAATTACAGTAAGCTTATATAGAAGTGCGGTTGATGTGCTTCCATCAATCAATGTTGCTTTCTTTCTCATTATTCAAAGGTTGTTCTTCAGCATCCAACTTAGCCACAAAATCGTCTACAACTTTGTTGACCTCACAACCTTTCTTATTGTGTCCTATTTCACCATAGAATGTGCATTTCACCTAATATGGTTGCCTCTTCAATCTAATTTACTTCTTCTACCCCCAGACCCTTTTTTTCTTTTCTTTTTGCTTTTTTTATGCTCATCTTGTTCCATCCTTCTTATTCTTGCAGATTTACCAACAGATCTTTCAAAGTTTGCTGAGTGTGGTGGAATAAAACTAGTTTTGGCCCACAACTGAGGGCCATTGATTAGCAAAATGGCAAGCTTATACACTTTAACAAATATATCAATAGTGTTGCATGCATGAAGAAAATCTTGGGGGTTAAGTTTTTAGCAAGAGATGGCACTCATCCCATTGAAGGGAATACTAGTTTAGTCCCACTTCTTACATGAACAAGTATGATTTTCCAAGTCCATAACAAACTTGAACCCATCATAACATGAAATTTTATTATTTGTATCCTTAGATTTTATAGGAAGGTAGTCTAAGGCTTTTTCCAAGTTCTTCTCCACAATATTTGACAACATTCAAACCTTCTCTCAATAAAATTAAAAACCATTCCCATGACTTTCTTGTCTCCCCATTCAAAACAGCATATGAAATAAGGAATAAATTATTAATATTTGGGTTCACTGACATTGTACTTATAAGTATACCCCTATTAGGACCCTTTAAATGGCAACCATCTATACCCATACGGAAACCCCATTTTTAATGCTTGGGAACAAATGTACATCATATCGAATTTTCTTGCAATACCCTCACCACTGCCCGCATTTGTTGTCATTATTACAATTGATCCAAGATTCATCTCCTAAGTTCAGCTACATAATCCTATAACTAAGCATATTGATCTTCAGGGGTTTTTTCTATTTCCATTAGAGCATTAATCTTAGTTCTGTAAGCTTGATGCTTTAAAATGTTTAGTCTAATGTCCTTAATGACATCATGTCTAAACCTTTTAACATTCCTCTTACAAATCCACCTACAAGTGTAGGTTTTAACTTTGAATGCCCTCCTACACTCGTGCTTAGGAAAATATTCCCTAATTTGAAATGTTCACTTATTCCCTAACTTCAATGCATGGATTTTGAACTCACACCCCTCTTCCGCACATTTAGCATATATTCTCGTATTATCACTTTTTTTTATTTGAAATTTCTTTTTATTTTTGTTGGAAAAGAATGGACAGGTTCCTTAAATTTGTTTTTGTTGCTAAAGACTATCCCAAGTTCAAACTTGGGGTAAAAAATGTCTCCAGTCCTAAAAGAAGAAAATTTCTCGCCACCATTTCACTCAAACTCTAAATCACTATCAAAGTCATCTCCATTGTCTATCACATCATTATCTTTACATATCTTATTTGAGCTATCATTCCCCTTATTAGATTTTAAACCATAAATCCCCTTAACCTCATAGACTTGTCCCTTAGCTACCCTTCTTTGTTTATCATTGCACTCATTATTTTTTTTCCTCATCATCAAAGTCAATTTCACTATTAATGAAGCTATTATTGCTAGATTTATCACTTTCATCTTCTATCCGTTTACCCTTATCCAAATTTCCAACCAAATTTGGTCCCAACATTAAGCCCATCATTAGCCTCATTATACTCACCAGTGGCGCTATCATTAACCCCATTAACAATCCCCTACAAAGGATTGGATGACCCTATTTGAGTTGGTATAGTAGCTATCTGGGTATCTAGATAAAAGTGCAAGTCCCTATTCTTAATAATAAATCTATCTACCATATGTAGTAGTTCTATTTAGTAGAGTACCTCCCTCCATTTATTTCTACTTCTATCAAACCTATAATGAATTTTGTGGCCCCCATAACTAAGTTATTCAACTGATTTACCTAATTTACTAAGCGACAAAAATGTTACATCAAAATAATCAAATACAACTACACTCTTCCACCCCCAAAAAAATAAATTTGGCCTTTGGGACATGCACAAAAGTACCCCTATGATGAATTTTAATAGTGATTGTAGGGTCACTTTCATCTGAAACAATAAAAAGAATTAAAAAAACACTAGTCATGACATGAACCGAAAAAGAAAGACAAAAATAATACTATAAAAATAAAAAAAATGACCATGAAAAACAAGGACCAAAAAATTTTATCACATATATAAAATATTTCAGAAAAGCTATCCATGTGCAAAAAGGTATATTCTCTATAATGGAAAGGAACACTTGCATGCATTTCAAAAATACAAGGAACGAAACCCTAAAGCCATGTCATTGTATAGAAACACCTTTTCTTGGCAAATAAAAATCTCTAAACACATAAAACATAGATAATAACACAATAATGCCATACACTATAACAAAATAATCAAGCAATTAGTTAACATACCGTATTCGAGGTTTGGGTTGTCCACAAATGTGCTGGTCTCAAAGATATTTTGAACATCACAATATGCACTCCAATCACTACAGTACTTCTAAACTCACTCCAACCTTTGATTAAGAAGAAAACATAAAAGAAATTTGGAAATGGAGGCTTTAGAGATTTGAAGAAAAGAGAGAATTAAGGATTTTAATTTGGGTGGGTTTTTTTTCTATTTGATTTTTGAACCTAAAGGATAGGTTGTACCCTTCCATTCCTTGCAACAAATGGCCAAGTGATTCACATGGCTTAAACATTAAAAAATAGGTGAAAACGCTATTTTGGGACTAAACTTGTTAACTTTTTTTAAAAATGGGATGTAATAAAAATTCCTAAAAAGTGTGGGAACAGAATTACATATCCCTATTCTATGGGACTAAAAATGCTATTTTACCTATACACATGCATAAATGAGCAAACACAAGGAGGAAGAAGAGAAACAACAAAAAATTATGAGGCATGTATATTCCATGAGATTGAAATTATCTCAGGGGACTAGCATAGAGGCTAGATCCTTAAATCATCAAAGGAAATAGGCTAAGCCCATAAAGGAATGACCTACAGGAGTAACCTAACCTTTGTGATTGGAGACCCCATGAAAAAGGTTCAACAGATAGGAACACCCCATACTCCATGATGTTGGAGTAGTTCCCCGCAAGCTAATTAGATTAGCTTGTAGAACTACTCCATATAATAGTCTTGATTGAACGATATTTAATAACATGGCCATCTTTATCTTATGCATTTGTAATTTCTTCACATGCATTTGGTTTAGCCTTTAAATCATACTAGACTATGGGACTTACTCACGTGTATGACAGTGTCATGAAATAAGTCTCTATGGTTATGATTTTAAATATTTCAAATCATATAATCTTATGAGATAAGGCATCTAAGATTCGGATAGACTTGCACTAATGATATATACTCCAAAGAGTTAGATATTGCCCCGTTTCATGACCAATCTATGCTAGACATAAATGCATGTTAATAGGTGCTTATTAGAGAATAAGTTCACTAAGACTCACTTAGAGAAACTATAAGGTCACTATAGTGGCACGTCGATAATGGTAAATTCTCTAGCTTATGATAATGCATATAATTAGTCATTTGACTTGAGGGTCCACAATAACCTTGTATTTAGGTCTTTGTGCTTTGATTTTACTCTGATCACATAGTAGGTTACCTGAGGCTTAGGTTAGGCACAAGTTACCTAACTATGGAGGTTGGTAAGTTCCAAAATGAGATTTGCTTCACTTATTTATGAAGAATGGGTTTATCTCCTATATATTCTAAGATGATCGATTCAAAGAAATTCATGCACATGGTGATATGACAATTTGAAAAAAGAGTTTTCCAAAGTTGAGGTCATAATGAGGAATCAAATATCAAGAATAGATACATAGTTATCGAGGCTATTATAGAGCCAGTAAATATCTTGCCATCGACCTTTTTTGAGAGATAGAAAACAAAAGGATCATATTTGGATAGCAATTATAAGTGATAATCATCCACCCTCAATTAATTCATCCAGTTGGTTGGGCTCTATAGGCTTGTGCTAGACATTGACTACAAAAATTGAGTACTATTCAATTAATAGAGATTAATTGATAGAGTGATTAGTTTAAAAATATTTAGACTAATCGAAATATTCGATATTCAATAAATCACAAAGAGTTATAAGCCTGTATCTAATTAATTGGTGAACTTAAAGGTTACAAACAAAAGCTTATAACACTCTACTTAGATTGGAAAATTTTTCTAAGTAGTTAGATAATTAAAGTGGTCGAATTTAGAGAGAGAGAGAGAGACTAATTTAAAGAGTTAAATTAGATCAATTAAATAAGGAATTAATTTTATTAGTGCCATGTGGCAATTTAATCGGTCAGGTTAACTTAAAGAGTTAAGTTGATTTAATTAATTTAAGGAGTTAAGTTAATCTAATCAAATTAAAGAGTTAATTTAATTAGTATGAAAATCTAATTTTGGAGAAAAAATTAAATGAAAGAGTTCATTTTATAATTAATAAGTTAGCATTTTAATTTGAGAAATTAAAAATCTAACTTAGCTAGCCAATTAACATCTAAGTTGGAGGAAGCGTGTGCGATGGAAGCTTCCTAGAGCTTCCACATCACACTATTTATACCTCACTTGGCCTACTATATGTGCTTTTGATGCTCATTTTTCCCTCCAATTGTGGTGAATCATGTGTTGAAAGAAAGCACCTCACTAAATTCTCTCTAACATTCTTCTCTCTCCTCAACTTCCCTACACCTTTTCTCCTATCTTCTTCCTCTATTTTCTAGCAAATTAAGTTAGGATTAAGAGTGCATCTAGGTGTGCGAATTTCCTTTAGAGACACAACATGTGATGTGCTTCAAGTTGGTGATTCAAATCCTTTAAATTGATGACCAATTTTTGGATATTTTGTTAGCCGATGATTTGAGGTGTTTTGCCATTATGGACTAGTTCTTAGTCTCTTTATTGTCGTATACATGGGATGAAACATTGTTGTGAGCTAATGGGATTTTATTCGAGAGTCATAATCGACCATCAAAACCTGCACATAGGGAGGCAATAATGGCTTTAGGACAATGGCAAATTTTGTGACTCTCTATTGATCCAACATAATTTTCTCTATATTTTATGCAATTTGGTTTATGTCTTTTGAATTATAATTTTATAGAGTTAGGACTAAGACGACTATTTATTTGATTTTTATATTTTGACACAAATCCCATAATATCCACAACATAGCACACATTAGGCTAGCTCAAATTGCCCTTAACAAATGCTGTCTAATATTTAAATTTGTAGATAGCTAAGGAGACCGAAGAATAAATAAAAAACTGAAATCAAAACTCAACCTATTTAAGTAAAGACGGCATGACCTATTACTGTGTGATTTTTCTTATATATAGTTAGAGAAATGTTCTTTTCTATACAATTCTAGATGACTATTCCTTGTTTATTGATCTGAGTGGGATTAAGGGCTTAGTATTCGAGCAGAAAGACATGGAACTTGTCTTATTTAGATATTTTTACAAATTTTGAGTGCAAAATGATCTTTCAACATATACCCATTTATTATTTTTATTGATATGGAATAACCCAATAGGCCCAACAGGCCCAACATCAAGTCTAAGCCAAATCATCTATTAAGGATCATTTGGTTGACTTGTATCGACCATACTGGGCAAGATTCGTGGTTGACCTACATTGACCTCAGGACCACTCTGGATGTTCTAACAGTCAGGTCTAGTTGACATATATCGACCTCAAGACCCACTCTGGCATTGACCCGAATCTTTGTTGCATTTATTATTTTGACAGGCAGCATGCCTCTGCATTAATGACGTGTGAAAATCAGTACAATCACTGCCACCAACTCTGCCACCACTTTTGACAGAGAGGTGCTTCTAGAGGTACTATTCATCTTAGAAAATAGGAGATTCAGCCACCTAGAACAGTACTAGGATTTGGACATGAAATGGCCATCAATCCCCTGGCGAAGACAAAAGTCAATACAACTGATAAGGGCACCATGGTCAAATTACACCTGGAGAAGGCTATAAATACTTCATACTCAACCACGCTAAAGGTAATGCCAAATACGCTATAAACCTTCTATACTCTCAGTTTCTATTCGATTACTATATCTCAACCAGAACTAACTTGAGCATCAAAGTGCCTTAGCCAGGAGCACCTCGACTAGCTTAACGTGTGTTGTGGTTGCAGATCTCAGACCTCGAGAGGAATATAACTATGAGTACTCAACCCCCCTGGTCAAATTCATCCCAAACACTACCCTTTTCACTACAAGCGACTTTCAGCCGCATCAGTTTTGGCACCATCTGTGGGAATCTATTGAGATTGTAGCAAAAAAATGGTGAACATACACAGCGCAGCATCCAAAAGGGAGGAGAATAGGAGGTCCACTTTTCCACCTCCCTTTAATCCCCAACAAGGCATACACGCTCTAAGCACCAATGCCCCTCAGGAGCAGGTGGTGATGCTCACCATGCCCCAGTTAATGCAGTTGATAAGTGAGCAGATTTTAGCTCAAATATCAGCCTAGCTATTTACCGCTTTGAATAGGCACACTACAGTGTCTGCTCTCACCGTCAGTGTAACTCCGTAGCTACCCCCACCAAAAAATAAGTCTCTTGAGAATAGCCTTATCCACAGAGAATCTAAGCAGCCATCTACTAGGGGTAGATTAGTCCCAGATGCCCGCAGGAAGAGAGGAGATGACCAAAAATACAGGAAGAGATAGCGAACTCGGTAGATCATGTCAAACCTAATCGAGCCATTCAGTGCGATAAGGTCAAACGCTCTAGGCGTGACTACCGCAAAGAAAGAGATGAGTCTACAAACTTTGTGCTTAGGCCTATTCGAGCCCCGCAATGTAATACGGCCAAGCGTGTAAGATTGGGTCTTGACTGGAATACCACCCATCAAATCAGGATAAATGAGAACAAATATCCCATCAAGTTCAACAGCTGAATAGGCACCTCGATGAGATTTCAAGGAGAAATACTGATAGAGCACCAAACTTGGATGCTCCTCTAAGATCTCATCAGGAGAGAGGGTTTCATTTCATTTAGGATATCATCGACGAGCGCATCATCGTTGATGCTAAAGTCCCAATAGGTCTGTCGAGGTATGATTGTTCTACCAACCTTAATGAGCATCTCATGCAGTTTGAGCACATGATGCAGTTGTATGGACACAATGAATACATCTATGCTAAGATGTTGGTGACCACCTTCCAAGGCATCACACAGGACTGGTTTGTGAAGCTTGAACCATTATCAATTTATTCTGATGACTAGTTGTGAGATAAGTTCTTGCACCAGTTTGCTAGTAGAAGAAAGGTGAAGCTCCCCCATACCCACCTCTACACTGTCAAGTAAGGCGAGGGGGAGTCCCTCCATGATTTCTTCACTAGATTTAACACAAAGGTCCTAAAAATAAATAACCCCGTATTAAGTTCTTGATTAATGTGTTGTTCCTAGGGTTCAGACACAAAGAATGCACTAATGCATTAGTGCGGGAGCATCTCGGGTCAACGGAGGAGCTGCTCGACCTAGCAAAAAGATACATGACATAGGAGGAAATAAACAGGCTCAAGTTTGGACCTTCTGAAGTCGAGAAAAAAAAAAGGAAAGAGACGACCAAAAATAAAAGAAGCGAGGTTGATCTCTAATTAAGCATTTCCATGACTATATACCATTAAGTATCTCGAGAAATAAGGTCCTTTATGCCATCTAGCATGATAACCTCCTTAAGAAGCCCAGAAAGCGGACAGAGATTGAAGCCATGAAGAAATAAAAAAAAAAACTGCCATTTCCACAAACAAAAGGGGCACGACATGGATGAATGTTTCAATCTCCAAGACAAGATTGAGAGGTTGATTAGGCAAGGCGACCTCAAAAAATACATAGCCATGGATGCTCAGACTAAAGGGATAAAATTGACTATATTCCCCGTAGAGAAAGATCGATTAGACCCAGGAGAGAAGACAAAGAAAAAAGGACCGCCCAGGAGGATCACCTACCCATCGGAGGGGTAATTAACATGATTGTAGGAGGTCCCATTAGAGAGGACTCTAAGTCAAATTAGAGGCAAACATAGAGGAAGCTTAAGTCCAATAAAGTTTCACCTATTGAGATAACATTTCACCTCATAACGAGCGTAGAACCTATTTCATTTATTGATGCCAACTTGCCCACCTCGAGGGTAGGATTGTTGATCACAAGATAGACTATCCAATGTCATCTCTGTGGAAATTGCCAACTTTGAGGTTCGCAAAGTTCTGATTGACAACGACAGCTTGGCGAATGTCATTTTCTTATCCACCCTAAATAAGATGAACATGGGCAAATTAAAGTTTGAACCTGTACACATGCTGCTGGTCAGATTCGGGTGGTCGAAAATCACACCAGAGGGGTTGATCAACTTGTCCACATCTTTTGGAGAGGCTCCTCGGAGGAGAACATTAATGTTGAATTACCTTGTGGTTAATGCCCTATTTTTCTATAATGTCATCATAGACTGACCTGCCCTCAATGAATTTCGTGCTATTGTCTTTACTTTTCATCTGAAAGTAAAGTTTTTGACACTAACAGGCATGGGCGAGCTTTTGTGCTACTTGAAGGAGGTATAAAGATGTTACAACATCTCGATCGAGTTAACCAAGTAGAAAACTCGACCGCGGCTGAAGACTTCAGGGGATACCTTTATAGCGAAACTTGAAGACTCCCAGGTTAGGAAGAAATGGAAGCTAGAAGATACTAGAGTAGAGCCTATAAGGGAGTTTAAGACCATTGAGCTCGAATAGGGTAACCCCAAAAAGATGACCCACATTGGAACATACTTGGGCCTCCACTTAGAGTATCTCATGGTTGATTTCCTAAGGAAAAATGTCGACATCATTGCTTGGAAGGCATTCGACCTACAAGGGATTGACCCCAATATCACTGTGCATCGCCTAAACACTGACTCTTCATACAAGTCAGTCCGGCAAAAGATAAGGACATTCAATGTCGAGAGGATGCAAATCATCGCAGAAAAGGTTAGAAAACTCTAAGATGCAGGATATATTGTAGAAATTTAGTATCCCTCTTAGCTTTGTAATATTGTCCTAGTCCTAAAAACTTGAAATATTGGCAGCAAAGCACACGAATGCTTGAAGAGCTTCAAAGGCAACAATTCAACCAAAAGTATTGGAAGCAAAAGTACAAATGGAGTCAGTTATCCTACTATTTATAAGTGTTCGTGCATGAAAATTTGAGTAACTATTATGATGACAGCTGGCTCCAATACACTTCATATTTTGTGCACTAATAAGCACATTAAATGTAGAGAAATTGCCTCAAACCCTAATTGACAGTTCAAAAACTTGGGTCAAGAACTCAAAAACCCTAGTCAAACATGGTAATCATTGTAACTTAATGCAAATTCCCTACTCCTTCTCATTGACCAGCTCAATCAGGACCACAAGTTTGGGGGAGTCATGATATGGGATAACCCATAAGCCCAACATCAAGTCTGGGCCAGATTGCCTATCAAGGATCATTTAGTTAACCTGTATCGACCATACTGGGCAGGATCCATGGTCGACCTGCATCGACCTCAAAACTACTCCAGATGTTCTAATAGTTAGGTCTGGTCGACATGTATCGACCTCAAGATCCACTCCGACATTGACCTGGATCTCCATCACATTTATTAGTCTAACAGGCTGTATGCCTCCGCATTAATGACACGTGACAACCAGTACAGTTGTTACCACCAACTCTGCCAACCCTGCCACCACCTTTGGCAAAGAGGCTTCTCCAGAGGTACTATTCATCCCAGAAAATAAGAGATTTAGCCACCTAGAACAATACCAGAATCTGGATATGGAATGACCATCAACCCCTTGGCAAAGATAAAAATCAGTACAAATGATAAAGACACCAAGGTCAAATCACACTTGGAGAAAGCTATAAATACTTCATACTCAACCACGCTCAAGGTAATGCCAAATACGCCATAAACCTTCTATACTCTCAGTATTCTGTTCGATTACTATTCTCGACCAGAACTAACTTAAGCATTGGAGTGCCTTAGCTGAGGGCATCTCAGCTAGCCTAACATGTATTGTGGTTGCATATCTCAAACCTCGATAGAAATACAGCATTGAGTACTCGACCCCCTTGGTTAAATTCATCCCAAACACTACCCTTTTTACTATAAATGACTTTCAACCGCATCACTCATCATTATTGAAATTATTTAGTTGTGGTACCATTCTTCGATATATTTATGTGCCTCACTCAAAAAAGAATAAATGAAGAAGATGAAGCAATTTATTTCTTGAAACCCCTTTCCTCGTGCAAAAGTCATAATGTAGATAATCTTCCGACAAATAGGCACAGAACGAAATTATGAAAAACTATGCCAATGGTCCATTTAATTAAACTAAGATAAAATTGGACTGATAAGAATCTTTGCTCTCGTGCAATTGTCGCGCTTAACAGACATTAATTCAATTAAGTCGGTGCATCCAATACTAAATAACATTAATTCTGCTAAATTTTACCCTTTATCGTACTTTAATATGTAATTTAAATGCCAAGTTACTTTTTAAGATGATTCTTACATACTTTAAAGATTTTTTACATTATTAGATGAAAATACGTTCTAAAAATATTATCGACACTCTATATTTTGCTTTTGTCTCAAAAAAGAACCTCTTATTAGGATGAATAGATCAATTGAATATATTTTTAGTAGAATGATAGATATATAATCTAGCTCAATATTTAAAAAAAATTCAAAATTAAATGAAGTTAAAATTAGCATTAAATCAATATTAAAATTAGGAAAAAAAATTAAAGAATTTAACTTCGTAACATAATAGAATTAAAGAACAATTAATTTTTTTGAGATAGGTATTCACTATAGTTCTATGATACGTTACAAAGATAAAGTTAGTATTGGAATTAAATAATGAGAATAGAAAAAAGTTTGGAAGATAAGAAAATGCTTAATAGAGGTTAATCCATAAGATAAAATTTTAATTTATATTTTGCATATTGAAAATGAGGAGGTAAAATGCAAGATATCAATAGTATATTAGCATATTTGATGGAATATTAGCTGGACAGCTTCAATTCGAGATAGCCCCATGACATCCCACGAATTATGTGCTAATGCATAGAGGTTCCCAAATCGAATGTGTGTTTCATGCTAAGTATATGGTCATAGCTTTCCATCATAAGTGCGATCCACGACTCACAAAGCATAACACAAATAAGGGTAGCATTGTCATGCCACTATTGGTGGAAGGCTTAGATTAATTGAAACTCTTTTAATTTATATCCATTTTGACTTAATATTTGGAAAGCACTTAGACATTCTAAGCAGTGGGATTTTTGCTTGTAAAGATCTCATCATTTTTATCTTCTTATTTAGGTTCTCTATATCCTAATAATGCATCTCATACATCAATAGGATATGAAATGCTCAAATAAGTAAATGCACCTAGGGTAGGATGACCATAAACCTAACCAAGTGATGCACTTGAAGCTATAAGTGCATCACTTGGTGGATTTTAAGTTGGTTGATTAAACTAAGCTATTACATGAGCGTATCCTATATATTCATGGTCCTTCAAGCCTCTTTGGATCCTCTTTGCTCCTTCCAATTTTTATAAGAGAAAGAAAACCTCAGTCCCAGTAATTTGACTCTCATAATTGTTACAAGATAGAATAAAGGACGTGCAAGCCCAATTTAATACAGCCCATTTCAATAACTTGAAATAAATAGAATCAATAATAAAGGCTCATGATCATCCCACACATTCATCATCCATTCAACAATTAAATGAACAATAAATAAATCTCGAATTGACAATTAATTCCAATAATTAAATGCTTATCTCTTAAACAAATAATTGAACAAGCATAACTTTTATGCCACAATTATGAGATAACTTCAATCAATTTTTAAAAGCATTAATAAATGTCAAACATAAATTTGAAGACTTGTACAATACTTGTGCATCTATTGTGTGTAGTGTAAAACTTAATTGAGCATTAAAAGAGTTGAAAGAATGGCTCAATGCACTCCAAAACCTCAAACTAGAGGCCGCCACCTAGTGTGGGTGCGGTTCGGTAGTTTGTGTGTATATAGTGCCCAGCAGGGTGCTTGGTTGCCCTAGTTTTTGGACTTCAAGGCATGCTAAGCCTTTTTCCACTCAACTTTCATGAAACAATAAATTTAGCACATGTTCTAAACATCAAAACAAACATCTTAGATGAATTTCCAAATTCAAATAGCTTTTAAAAGTTGAAATTCAAGTGTTCAAACAAGCCTTCAAAAACTAGATTGGAGCTAGAATCTTATTCTTCAAAATCTCCAATAAAAATCCAATCAAATTGCAATAAAAAATGGCTAAAACTCTTTTGATCAATCATCAACAAGCTATATCAACATATAACATTAGTTAATGCCAAATCGACATCCAACAATAATCACTACGAATTGAAACATACCAACTACATGAATTAACACTTAAATCACAGAATAGCATGCTTTCAATTCATCAATCAAGGAGGCACACACAACATTAGCCAAACACTCCAATCAGTGATTTAGGCTTCGATACCACTTGAAAACAAGTCAAGGCACTAGGATCCAATTATCAAAACTTCAAAAGTATGAAATTAACTAGTGCTTACAGGCCTACCAAGGATCAAATCATGTTAGGAATTCAGATTTGGGGAGAGCATTACCTTGAAAGGCAAAATCCAAGGAGAGACTTATAAACTTTTCACAATTTCAGAAAATGTCTGCTATTGGTGCAACTAGAAGTGAAATAAAGCATATGATGAAGATGGCCATATAAAAAATGTCATTCAATTAAGATTGTTCTTACAAGGACATAGCTTTTACAAGGCCAATCTCATTGGCTTGCACGGCACTATTCTAACAATATCTTTGTTAAAGTTTACAAGAGTTGTAAAGTAAATGAAGTATGAGAAATTCAAGTTGTCTAAGAAGACTTTTCATGCAAGGATGAATGCAAAGTCATATGTGATCAACTACAGTCTAAAGATGATTAAGCTTGGAGAAGCTTTTCAACTTAGATGTAGTGATGGACAATGATCTCCCTGAGGATTTGATCCTCACATCCGCATTATGTTTTGTTGATAAAAGTGTTGATCTCGAAGGAGACTACCTTGATAAGGACGGACCTTTAACATTTTTTTCCTCTTCTAAGTCTATGGGCCATAGGGGTACTAGAAAGGGAGGTAAATGGAAAAAATATTCTTTCTCCAATGGAAACCAACTATTAAAGGTTTCAGGAGGAGTCAAGAAAATCATACAAAAAATAGTCGATATTATTTATTTCTACATTGGCAAGATAGGCTATTGGAAGCTATTTACAAGGGTTACCTTGCAGCTCTTAAGAAGGGCATGTACTCTATTAAACTGCATTTAGTATAAATTTTTCCTCATGGATATAAGATATCACATGTGGTTCTCATCGTTGTAAATTATTACAAAGAATTCCACATAAGTGATGGGGACCTAATCCACCACCTTAGCTAAGGAGCAACAGTTGCGACCTAAGCTGAAGGTATACAATAAGTTAGACTTGGAGAACTCCATATTTGTATTAAACCTTTGTTAAAATGTGGCACTTATTGTTGTGAACAACATTTCAGTTCTTATTTTGGATAGTGAAGGATTTGATACTTCTTATCAAAAGGGAGAATAAAGGTATTAAAGAATGAGCTCTTTAGTTTCTGATGGAACACCCAACAAAAGGTTGTGCGTATTGGATTCTTAACCATCACTAATGCACCTTCAAAGAAGTAAGCAAATTAGCTATCTAAGAAGATGCCATGCTATGACATACAATACCTAGGCATATCTCTAAGAATAAGATAAGCAAGTTAGAAACTCTCAAAGCACCTAAATGTTCGTGGCATCAAGAACATTCCCACTTGTGAATCTTGTTTAAGGGAAAAATGACCAGAGCTCCCTTTGTAGGACAAATAGATTGCCCCTCAAATCTATTACGTTTGACCTATACTGATAGATATAGCCTACTAAAAGTTAGTGCGAAAGGCACTCCGTATTAAAGCTCTTTGATCATACTGAAAGGGAGAATTCTCAAGTATAAATTATTAGATTATTTGAAGGGTGGCAAGGTAAGCTTTGCAGTTTCTCTTCTAATGACCCTTTTTACCACAAAGGAAATAATTTGCATCAGTCTTAGCCTTTTTCTTGACCCTCCTAGAACCTTTCTTGGGTTTTTTCCCTTTCAAGGAAGAGCTTTTTTCGTCTTACCTCCCTTTTTAGGGCCTTTAGGACCTTTTGACTTGGAAGAGAATGGCATCATAAGAGGTTTTTCCTTTCTCATTG
>JACGDI010002672.1:1152630-1162992 GCA_014898725.1 Jacaranda copaia | reverse complement strand
CTAATGTGTCCGGCAAACTATGATCAAGAACATATGTCCTTTCATCTAGGCTAAGAGTTATCTTAAAGTTTCTTAACCAATCTTAGAATAGACCTGATGAATTTATTGGTTCCAAAACACTTGCGAGTGGATTTTCAGCCATTTGTTTGTTGAAGATTTCAAAAATCTACAAGAAGCAAGAAAAGAGAATAAGTTATTTTAATTTGATATTAAAATATGTTCATCCTCATTCAAGCATATGTTTATCCAACTATTTTATTAAATCCTTCACCCCTAAGAAGAGTTCAAGAAATCATATTTTTTTAGTGAGAATCAAGATCCTAAGGACTTGCAAGTAGACCCACTACTCATTAGACATCAAACAATCTAAAGGTAACCAATTTTTACTAACCGCATCTCAGGCAATTCTTGAAATATTTACCTCACTTTTCATGTAAACCCACGACTCATCGGCATCTATTTGAAAAGGTGTTAAGTCAAACCTACCAATTAAGACTTCTATTTGAGACGGCCCCATGACATCCAATGACATACCACGACTCAAGTGTTATTACATAGAGGTTCCCAAATTGAAGGTGCATGCCATGCTAAGTATATAGTCATAGCTTTCCATCATATGTGTGATCCACAACTCATGAGCATTACACAAATAATGGTAGCATCGTCATGCCACTATTGGTGGAAGGCATAGATTAATTGAAACTCTTTTAATTTGTAACTATTTTAACTTAGTATTTGAAAAGCACTTAGACATTCTAAGCAGTGGGTTTTTTGCTTGTAAAAAATGTTCATTCTATAATAGAAACCAACCATTAAAGGCATCAGGGGAGTCGAGAAGATCTTAGAGAAAATAGTTGATTTTATTTGTTTCTACTTTGGCAAGATAGGCCAATGGAAGCTATATGCAAGGGTTACCTTGCAGCTTTTAAGAAAGACATATACTTTGTCGAACTGCTTTTAGTATAAAATTTTTCTTAGGGATATATGATATCACATATGATTCTCAATTTTGTAAGTTGTTACAAAGAATTCCACATAGGCGATGGGGACCTAATCCACCACCTTAGTTAAGGAGCAACAGTTGCGACCTAAGCTGAAGGCATATAATAGTTAGACTTGGAGAATTCCATATTTGTATTGGACCTTTGTTAAAATGTGCCATTTATTATTGTGAACAACATTTCAATTCCTGTTTTAGATAGCGAAGGATTTGTTGTTCTTATCAAATGGGAGATTAAAGGTATTGAAGAATGAGCTCTTTAGTTTCTTGTGGTACACCCAACAAAGGATTGTGCGTATTGGATTCTTAACCATCATTAATGAACCTTCAAAGAAGTAAGAAAATTAGATATCTATGAAGATGCCATGCTACGATGTACAATACTCGGGCATATCTCTAGGATTAAGATGAGTAAGTTCGAAACTCTCAAAGCACCTAAATGTTAGTGACATTAAGGACCTTCCTACTTGTGAATCTTGTTTAAGGTAAAAATGACCTAAGCTTCCTTTGTAGGACAAATAGAGTGCTCCACAAATCAATTAGATTTGATCCATATTGGTAAATGTAGCCCACTAAGAGTTAGTGCGAAAGGCACTCCGTATTAAAGCTCTTCGATCGTATCAAAATGAAGAATACTTAAGTAGAAATTCTTAGATTATCTGAAGGGTGACAAGGTAAACTTTGCAGTTTCTCTTTCAATGACCCTTTTCGCCATAATGGAAATAATTTGCATCAGTCTTAGCCTTTTCCTTGACACTCCTAGAACCTTTCTTGGGTTTTTTCCCTTTCAAGGAAAAGCTTTTTTTCTTCTTACCACCCTTTTGAGGGCTGTTAGGGCATTTTAATTTGGAAAAGGATGGCATCATAAGAGGTTTTTCCTTTCTCATTGTCCCCTCGGTGGTCACAAGCATGTTCACTAATTTATTGATCGTCACCATTTGCTTGGACATATTAAAGTTCCCAATAAATTGGTCGAACGATGGTGGTAATAACTTGAGGATCAAACCCACATACAAGTCATTGTCCATAATCATGTCAAGTTGTCGAAGCTTTTCGATGAGTCCTATCATCTTAAGCCCGTGATCATGGGCATTAGTCTTTTCACTCATCTTTGACCTAAAAAGCTACTTAGACAAAGTGAACCACACCATACAACTCTTGCAGGTGTGTGTGTGTGTAGATCTCAAAAGCATATTTGATGTGCTCATGAGTCTTTTGGAACTCATCAATCAAGGTTGCCAACATGAGGTATCTAACTTGTAGATCATCATCTACAAATTTGTGAACACTTCACAAACCTCATCAGTTGCATCATCACCCAATGTGTCCAGTGAACTATGATCAAGAACATATACCCTTTTAGCTAGGCCAAGAGTTATAAGGTTTCTTAACCTATCTTAGAATAAACCTGATGAGTTTATTGGTTCCAAAACACTTGCGAATTGATTTTTAGCCATTTGTTTGTTGAAAATTTAAAAAATCTACAAGAGGCGAGAAAAGAGAATAAGTTATTTTAATTTGATATTAAAATAGTTCATTCTCTTTCAAGCATGTCTTTCTCCCACTATTTTATAAAATCCTTCACCCCCAAGAAGAGTTCGAGAAATCATATTATTTTAGTGAGGATCAAGATCCCAAGGACTTGAGAGTAGACCCACTACTCATTAGACATCAAACAATCTAAAGATAACCAATTTTTGCTAACTACATCTCATGCAATTCTTGAAATATTTTACCTCACTTTTCATGTAAACCCATGACTCACCAGGCATCTATATGAAAGGTGTTAAGTCAAACCTACCAACTAAGACTTCTATTCGAGATGGCCCCATCACATCCCACGACATCCCACAACTCATGTGCCAATACATAGAGGCTCTCAAATCGAAGGTGCGTTTCATGCTAAGTATATAGTCACAGCTTTCCATCATTTGTGTGATCCACGACTCATGAATCGTTACGCAAATAATGGTAGCATCGCCATGCCACTATTGGTGGAAGGCTTAGATTAATTGAAACTCTTTTAATTTGTATCTATTTTGACTTAATATTTGAAAAGCACTTAGATATTCTAAGCAGTGGGTTTTTTGCTTGTAAAGATCTCATCATTTTTATCTTCTTATTTAGGTTCTCTATATCCTAATCATGCATCTCATACATCAATAGGATATGAAATGCTTAAATAAGTAAATACACCCAGGGTGGGATGACCATGAGCATAACCAAGTGATGCACTTGGAGCTACAAGTGCATCACTCGGTGAATTTTAAGTAGGTTGATTAAACTAAGCTATTACATGAGTGTATCCCATATATTCATGGGTCTTCAAACCTCTTTGGATCCTCTTTGCTCTTTGCAACTTTTATAAGAGAAAGAAAACCTCAGTCCTAGTAATTCGACTATCACAATTGTTACAAGATAGAATAAAAGGCCTACAAGCCCAATTTAATACAGCCCATTTGAATAACTTGAAATAAATAGAATCAATATTAAGGGCTCATGATCATCCCACACATTCATTATACATTCAACAATTAAAGAAACAATAAGCAAATCTCAGATTGACAATTAATTCCAATAATTAAATGCTTATCTCTCAAACAAATAATTGAACAAGCATAATTTTTTGCCACAATTAGGAGATTAACTTCAATCAATTTTTAAAAGCATTAAGAAATGTCAAACACAAATTTGAAGACTTGTACAACACTTGTGCATCTAATATGTGCAGTGTGAAACTAAATTTAGCATTAAAGGAGTTGAAAAATTGGTTCAAAGCACTCCAAAACCTCAAACTAAAGGTCGCCGCCTAGTGTGGGTGCGGTTGGGTAGTTTGTGTGCTTATAGTTCCCAGCAGGGTGCTTGGTTGCCCCTATTTTGAGGTTTCAAGGCATGCTAAGCCTTTTATCACTCAACTTTCATGAAACAATAAATTTAACACATGTTCTAAACATCTAAACACATATCTTAGATGAATTTCCAAATTCAAAATAGCTTTTAAAAGTGGAAATTAATGTGCTCAAACATGCCTTCAAAAACTAGATTAAAGCTAGTATCATATTCTTCAAAATCTCCAATAAAACTCCAATCAAATTGGATTAAAAAATGTTGAAACTCTTTTGATCAATCATCAACATGCTATATCAACATATAACATTAGTTAATGCCAAATCAACATCAAACATTAATCACTACAAATTAAAACATACCAACTACATGAATTAACACTTAAATCACATAATAATATGCTTTCAATTCATCAATTAAGGAGCCGCACACAACATCAGCCAAATACTCCAATTAATGATTTAGGCTCTGATACTACTTGAAAGTAAGTAAAGGTACTAGAATCCAATTATCAAACTTCAAAAGCATGAAATTAACTAGTGCTCACAAGCACACCAAGGATCAAATCATGTTAGGAATTCAAATTTGGTGAGAGCATTACCTTGAAAGCAAAATCCAAGGAGAGACTTATGAACTGTTCACAATTTCAAAAACTGTCAGCTATTGGCCCAACTAAAAGTGAAATAAATAATAAGATGAAGATGACCATATAAAGGATATCATTCGATCAAGATTGTTCTTACAAGGTCATAACATTTACAAGGCCAATCTCATTAGCTTGCAAGGCACTATTCTAATAATTTCTTGGTTGAAGTTTACAAGAGTTGTAAAGTAAATGAGGTATGAGAAATTCATGTTGTTAAGGAAGACTTTTCAAGCTAGGATGAATGCGAAGTCATATGTGATCAACTATAGTCTAAAGATGATTAGGCCTGGAGAAGCTTTTCAATTTGCATGTAGTGATGGACAATGATCTCTTTGAGGATTTTATCCTCACATCTGCACTGAGTTTTATTGATCAAAGTGTTCATCTCGAAGGAGACTATCTTGATAAGGGCAGACCTTTGACACTTGTTTCCTCCTCCAAGTCTATGGGCCCTAGTGACACTAGAAAGGAATGTAAAAGGAAAAAATGTTCATTCTCCAATAGGAACCAACCATTAAAGGCATCAGGAGGAGTCGAGAAGTTCATAGAGAAAATAGTTGATGTTATTTGTTTCTACTTTGGCAAGATAGGCCATTAGAAGCTATTTGCAAAGGTTACCGTGCAACTCTTAAGAAAGACATGTACTTTGTCGAATTGCATTTAGTATATGTTTTTCCTCAAGGATAAATGATATCACATGTGATTCTCTTTTTTGTAAGTTGTTACGAAGAATTCCATATAGGTGATGGGAACCTAATCCACCACCTTAGCTAAGGAGCAACAGTTGTGACCTAAGCTGAAGGCAAACAATAAGTTAGATTTGGAGAATTCCATATTTGTATTGGACCTTTGTTATAATGTACCATTTATTATTTTAAACAACATTTCAATTTTTGTTTTAGATAGCAAAGGATTTGATCCTTCTTATCAAATGGCAGATTAAAGGTATTAAAGAATGAGCTCTTTAGTTTCTTATGGTACACCCAACAAAGGATTTTGTGTATTGGATTCTTAACCATCACTAATGAACCTTCAAAGAAGTATGAAAATTAGATATCTAAGAAGATGCCATGGTATGGCGTACAATACTCGGGCATATCTCTAGAAATAAGATGAGCAAGTTAGAAACTCTCAAAGGACCTAAATGTTAGTGGCATTGAGGACCTTTCTACTTGTGAATCTTGTTTGAGGTAAAAATAGCCTAAGCTTCCTTTGTAGGACAAATAGAGCGCTCCACAAATCAATTAGATTTGATCCATACTAATAGATGTGGCTTACTAAGAGTTAGTGCAAAAGGCACTCCGTATTAAAGCTCTTCGATCGTATCGAAATAAAGAATACTTAAGTAGAAATTCTTAGATTATTTGAAGGGTGACAAGGTAAGCTTTGCAGTTTCTCTTTCAATGACCCTTTTTGCCACAATGGAAACAATTTACATTGGTCTTAGCCTTTTTCTTGACCCTCATAGAACCTTTCTTGGGTTCTTTCCCTTACAAGGAAAAGCTTTATTTCTTCTTACCTCCCTTTTGAGAGCCCTTAGGACATTTTAACTTGGAAGAGGATGGCATCATAAAAGGTTTTTCCTTTATCATTATCCTCTCCGTGGTCACAAGCATGTTCACTAATTCATCGATCGTCACCATTTGCTTGGACATATTAAAGTTCCCAACAAATTGGTCGAATGACGGCGGTAACAACTGAAGGATCAAATCCACATACAAGTCGTTGTCCATAATCATGTCAAGCTGTCTAAGCTTTTTGATGAGTCCTATCATCTTAAGCCCGAGATCATGGGCATTAGTCCCTTCACTCATCTTTGACCTCAAAAGCTACTTAGATAAAGTGAACCACACCATACAACTCTTGCAGGTATGTTTGTAGATCTTAGAAGCACATTTCATGTGCTCATGAGTCTTTTCAAACACATTAATCAAGGATGCCAACATGAGGCATGTAACTTGTAGATCATCATCCACAAATTCATGAACACTTCACGAACCTCATTAGTTGCATCATCACCTAATATGTTCAGCGAACTATGATCAAGAACATATATCCTTTTATCTAGGCCAAGAGATATCTTAAGGATTGTTAACCAATCTTAGAATTAGCCTGATGAGTTTATTGGTTTCCAAAACACTTGCGAGTAGTTTTTTAGCCATTTGTTTGTTGAAGATTTCAAAAATCTACAAGAGGCAAAAAAAGAGAATAAGTCATTTTAATTTGATATTAAAATATGCCCATGGTCTTTCAAGCATGTTTTTCTCCCTCTATTTTATCAAATCCTTCACCCCCAAGAAGAATTTGAGAAATCATATTTTTTAGTGAGAATTAAGATCCCAAGGACTTGTGAGTAGACCTATCACTCATTAGACATCAAACAACCCAAGAGTAAGCAATTTTTGCTAATTGCATCTCATGCAATTCTTGAATTATTTTGCCTCACTTTTCTTGTAGACCCACGATTCATGAGGCATATATATATTTAGGCAGTAAGTCAAACCTACCAATTAAGACTTCAATTTGAGACAGCCCCATGGCATCTCACGACTCATGTGCCAATGCAGAGAGGTTCTCAAATTGAAGGTGTGTTTCATGCTAAGTATATGGTCATAGCTTTCTATCATAAGTGTGAACCACGACTCATGAAGCATCACACAAATAATGGTAGCATCATCATGCCACTATTGGTGGAAGGCTTTGATTAATTGAAACTCTTTTAATTTGTATCCATTTTGACTTAATATTTGAAAATCACTTAGACATTCTAAGCTATGGGTTTTTTTGCTTGTAAAGATTTTATCATTTTTATCTTCTTATTTAGGTTCTCTATATTCTAATCACGCATCTCATACATCAATAGGATATGAAATTCTTAAATAAGTAAATGCACCTAGCATATACCTAGGGTGGGATGACCATGAGCCTAACCAAGTGATGCACTTGGAGCTATAAGTGCATCACTCGGTGGATTTTAAGTAGGTTGATTAAACTAAGCTATTACATGAGTGTATCCTATGCATTCATTGGTCTTCAAGCCTCTTTGGATCCTCTTTACTCCTTGCAACTTTGATAAGAGAAAGAAGACCTCATTCTTAGTAATTCTACTATCATAATTATTACAAGATAGAATAATAGGCATGCAAGCTCAGTTTAATACAACCCATTTCAATCACTTGAAATAAATAAAATCAATATTAAAGGCTCATGACCATCCCATACATTCATCATCCATTCAACAATTAAATGAACAATAAATAAATCTCAAATTGACAATTAATTCCAACAATTAAATGCTTATCTCTTAAAAAAATAATTGAAAAAACATAACTTTTATGCCATAATCTGGAGATTAACTTCAATCAATTTTTAGAAGCATTAAGAAATGTCAAACAAAAATTTGAAGACTTGTACAACACTTGTGCATCTACTCTGTGTAGAGCAAAACTAAATTGAGCATTAAAGGAGTTGAAAAATTGGATCAAAGCACTCCAAAACCTCAAACTAGAGGTCGCGACCTAGTGTGGGTGCGGTTAGGCAGTTCGTGTGCATATAGTACCTAGCAGGGTGCTCGGTTGCCTCTGTTTTGGGGCTTCAAGGCATGCCAAGCCTTTTTCCACTCAACTTTCATGCAACAATAAATTTAGCACAGGTTTTGAACATCAAAACACACATCTTAGATGATTTTCCAAATTCAGAGTAGCTTTTAAAAGTGGAAATTTAAGTGCTCAAACATGCCTTCAAAAACTAGATTAAAGCTAGAATCATATTCTTCAAAATCTCCAAAAAGACTCCAATCAAATTGGATAAAAAAATGACCAAAACCCTTTTGATCAATCATCAACAAGCTATATCAGCATATAACATTAGTTAATGCTAAATTGACTTCCAACATTAGTAACTACGAATTATAACATATGAACTACGTGAATTAACACTTAAATCACATAATAGCATGTTTTCAATTCATCAATCAAGGAGCAACACACCACATCAGGTAAACACTCTAATCCATGATTTAGGCACCAATACCACACAAAAACAAGTAAAAGCACTAGGATCCAATTATCAAAACTTCAAAAGCATGAAATTAACTAGTGCTTACGAGCACACCAAAGATCATATCATGTTAGGAATTCATATTTGGCGAGAGCATTACCTTGAAAGGAAAAATCCAAGAAAAGTCATATGAACTTTTCACAATTTCAGAAACTGTCTGCTATTGGTGCAACTAGAAGTGAAATAAAGCATAAGATGAAGATGACTATATAAAGAATATCATTCGATCAAGATTGTTCTTACAAGGACATAACTTTTACAAGGCCAATCCCATTGGCTTGCAAGGCACTATTCTAACAATACCTTGGTTAAAGTTTACAAGAGTTGTAAAGTAAATGAGCTGTGAGAAATTCATCTTGAAAAAGAAAACTTTTCAAGCTAAGATGAATGCGAAGTCATATGTGGTCAACTACAGCCTAAAGATGATTAGGCTTGGAGTAGCTTTCCAACTTAGATGTAGTAATGAACAATGATCTCCATGAGGCTTTGATCCTCACATCCGCACTAAGTTTTGTTGATCAAAGTGTTGATCTCGAAGGAGACTACCTTGACAAGGACAGAATTTTGACACTTGTTTCCTCCACCAAGTCTATGGGCCCTAGGGGTACTAAATACGGAGGTAAAAGGAAAAAATACTCTTTCTCCAATGGAAAACAACCTTTAAAGGCATCACGAGGAGTCAAGAATAGCATATAGAACATAGTCAATATGATTTGTTTCTACCATGGCAAGATAGACTATTGGAAGCTATTTGCAAGGGTTACCTTGTAACTTTTAAGAAGGGCATGTACTTTATTGAACTGCATTTAGTATAAATTTTTCCACATGGATATATGATATCATAAGTAGTTTTCATCTTTGTAAATTGTTACAAAGCATTCTATATAAGTGAAGGGGGCCTAATCCACCACCTTAGCCAAGGAGCAATAGTTGTGACCTAAGCTGAAGGCATACAACAAGTTAGACTTGGAGAATTCCATATTTGTATTGGACTTCTCTTAAAATGAACCATTTATTGTTGTGAACAACATTTGAATTCCATTTTTGGATAGCAAATGATTTGATACGTCTTATCAAATGGGAGATTAAAGGTATTAAAGAATGAGTTCTTTAGTTTCTTGTGGTACACCCAACAAAGGAATATGCGTATTGGATTCTTAACCATCACTAACATACCTCCAAAGAAGTAAGAAAAATAGATATCTAAGAAGATGCCATGCTATGACATACAATACTTGGGCATATCTCTAAGAATAGGATGAGCGAGTTAGAAACTCTCAAAGCACCTAAATGTTTATGGCATTAAGGACTTTCCTACTTGTGAATCTTGTTTAAGGGAAAAATGACCTAAGCTTCCTTTGTAGGACAAATAGAGCATTCCAAAAATCTATTAGATTTGATCCATACTAATTGATGTGGCCCACTAACAGTTAGTGCAAAAGGCACTCCGTATTAAAGCTCTTCGATTGAAATGAAAGGAAGGATACTTAAGTAGAAATTCTAAGATTATCTAAAGGGTAACAAGGTAAGCTTTGCAGTTTCTCTTCTAGTGACTCTTTTTGCCACAATGGAAAAAATTTGCATTGGTCTTAGCCTTTTTCTTGACACTCCCAGAACCTTTCATGGGTTATTTCCCTTTCAAGGAAGAGTTTTTCTTCTTCTTATCTCCCTTTTTAAAGCCCTTAGGTCCTTTTGACTTAGAAGAAGATGGTATCATAGGAGGCTTTTCCTTTCTCATTGTTGCCTCAATACTCCTAAGCATGTCCACCAATCACTTAATCATCACCATTTCCTTGGACATATTAAAGTT